>NMUG010001718.1:0-17271 GCA_002855965.1 Monotropa hypopitys | reverse complement strand
CTGACTGAAAAAAATGACAGTTAATGAATCAAACTGAAAAAAAACTGACATTTCAAAGGGTTAAGGGAGTCTGGCAAGCACGTATTTTTCATGTACTTGTATTTGGTATATTCATAAAACAAACATTTAGAAATTGCGGAAAATAGAAAAAAGGTGCTCATTCAACATTAGAAACAAAACTGACAATACATGATTTAAAGGTGATCCAAGATACTAGAGCAACTCATAAACATCACAATGCTGTTAAGAACAACTTGCTAGCGTCATCAACAAACTAAAAATTAAAAAATGGCATAGGATGTGTCTAAACACATGACACACGGAATTGAAACTATTGTTTGTAAAAAAATCCCAAGAGTACATGGAATTGAGACTAGTTTTAGCATATATACAAACTGACATATATAATTGCTCGCTACAAAATCCAAAAAAATGAAATCAATTAGAAAATAACTAAATTGTATTTTTTCCGAATAACTTTAACATCACAAAAAAATCTTTTTGTTGTTAGGCTAATGTTTTTATCAATTGAACAATGCATGCAACACCAAACAGATACTTGTGAACATTATCTCAAAATCTAGCATCATCTAACCCATCAGAAGATCCACGTGGTTGGGTGGGCTGTGACGCATCTCATGATTGGGTACGTTGTGGCGATCCATGCGGGAGAGAGTAGTTGTAAATATTGCCCTGCTTCACAAGTACGATATTATTTCTTTGTCATACCTATTCAAACACAATGTATAAGAGATTGAAGATGAACTAGAAATCAAGAAAAGAACCTTTTTGACATATTTATCCGATCTCTACGGTAGAAAAATCTTGCTTTCAATAGTGTACAATATACAAGATTATTAAAAATAAAAATAGATTTTCACTAGTAGATGAAATGCATAAATTTGGACTAAGATATCGGCGTCTTCGGCAATTAATTCGCCTTTACAACAAATATAGTACAGCTGGTCTCGAGAACTGAGTCATCACAAAAAAATATAGATAGACTTTGATTCCCAAACAGTAATTAGAAACGAAAACAAACTTTTATAAAACTAATTTTCTTGACCTTTATTATACATTTATCCATAAACAAAAGAGGCAACAAAATCAAATATTTGAATATTAAATGAGGCAACAAAGTGGAAATCACAATTAGAAGTTTGAATATCACATTGGATGTGCTGGGAAGATTTGCTCATAACATTAACAAACCATAATTGAGGGTCCCAAGCTACCCAAATTCTCCTTAACAGAAACTGTAAGTAGTTATGGGCCAAATACCAAGTGGGGAAGCAAGACCAAATCACCTTTTTAGACCTAGGTTCATTAACATTATGCTCAAACAAGTCTATTATAGATATATGGTTAGAAATATTAAAGGAATTCACTGTTTTTTATTTGAGGGGTCGTTAAGACCTCGAATATTCCAGAAACCCAAATTTAAGATGGTGAAAACATATGAAATGAACATACATAATGTACAAATGCGCACAAAACATATGAAATGAAAATCTGACCTCAACATATGAAATGAACATACATATTGGGTATTTCCTCAAGTTGTCTATGGGAGGGAATCCTCAACTTTGGCATATTCCCACTCATTACTTATGCACATACTCTGCTACAACACCTTCACTCTGCCCCCAACCTCCAAAAAATTAGATTTAAAAAACATCAAAAAGTCTTGTGACATTACTAGCATCAAGATGTAAAAGAAGTGGTAGGGATCTACATAATTGCAAGCAAAACCATAGTTGATTGGGTAGGTACCCAAAACTCTCTTTTAGGAAAATAAAGTGTAATTCTGCGTGCTGGGCCTTCAATCTCAGCAGTTGAAATGCCAATGAACCATCGGTCCATCAACAATATAACAAGACTCATCACACAGTAAGCAACCTAAAGTATTTCACGTATTTACCCAATAAATACCTCTGTCGTGCCTGAACCTATCCTTTCATAACAAATACTTAACATACAATACTAATTAACTCTAATTATACAACTAAAACCAGCAGGCCCTTGAATAAATTCAAGTATGATTTATTGAAACTATCCATCACCTCCAATCTGAGCTACAGAGACTCGAATTTTCCTAAATCATATCAATTTCGTTTTGACGTGGATAATTGTCATAATCGTGTTCTTGTAACCACGGCGTTGGCTATTATCGTTTTTTTGTTGTGGTCGTGTGAGAGTGATGTTAGAGAATTGAAAAGTGGTTCAGGATTGGTGGAAGCAACTGGTAGTTTTAACAAACAGTTGGTGGGTTAATTCAAATAGTTGTAAAATCAGCTGAGAAACCAAGAAAAATGTTGCATGGATAGTTGTTGTAAAATCATTAATCAACAAAAATCTGTAAATCAATAACCAACAAAAAATAATTCCCTCTGTACAATAATGAGAATACTAAATTTGTAAATCAAATTGTTCATACAAACAAATGCAGGGGAAACGACAACATAAAGAGGGAAACGAACAAATGCAAACCCACGCGATTCACCAGTCCTAATTCCATAAGTAATCTTTACCTCACCTGAGCTGCAAGTCTTCAACTTCGAACTGGAGCGAGTGTTGTGTTGTGCGTTGCGGTTGAATCCTAAAATGAAGGTGCTGAAGATTGAATCAAAAGTTGTCGGAGGTTTGAGGTGCCGATTGTCGTTGGTTGCCGTTGTGTTGGTGTGGTGTCCGTTGTGGAGTGAATGAGTGAGTGGCGGCCCTTCGACTGTCTGAGAAAACAAGAGAGACGAGGGGTGTGCGGCAAGGTTTCAGACTCAAAGCGAGAGGGAGAGAGATAAGTGTTAGTGGTGGGGTATTTTTGTCTTTTCCTTGTGTATTGTGTGTGCCCTATACTATGTGGTGTAAATAAAAGAAAAGATAAGTGTGTGTAGTTGTGAGTGGGGTATTTTTGTCTTTTCCTTGTTTATTGTGTGTGCCCTATACTATGTGGTGTAAAAGCAAAGATTGTGTAGTTGTGAGTCCTGTTTTCTCAAAAGGGGAGGAGGAAAAATAGTGACTAAAGGAGATTGAGTGGAAGGAGGGTTTTTGTATTTATTGTTTTGTGGATATTAATAGTGATTTGATATTTGTGTGTGCGGTATTTCGATCCTTGGCGAGGGCTGCGAGTTATCCCCAACGAGTGGTATCAGAGCACGTTCACCGGAGGAGCACAAAATCGCCATTGTTCAGCTCGGAGCGGAGGTTCGAGACAAAAATCGTGGGGTTCAAGATCTGAGCACGGGGTTGTGTTCGTCTTGAAGAGAGGAAGCCAGAGGTGGTTTTACAGTGGCGGAAGGAGGCCGGAGGTGGACGGAATTGCGATTTGAACACCGGCGGAGGCGTGTTCTGCAAATCGCATCGATCTGAAGGAGGAGTGGTCGGACGAAAGATTCGAGGACAGGGTTGTGTTCGTCTCGACGAGACGATTCCGAGAAGGTAAGGCCGGTCACCATAGGAGGAGGAGGTGAAGCTCACGCGCCGGTCAAAGGCGGCAAGTGGACTGCGAGTAAGATCTACTCGCGGGGAGCGGGGAGCGGAGGGCACGCGCGGGTCGGGTCGGATTAGTGGCAGGTCGGGTCGGTTCACGGTGGGTTCAGACTATTTTTCTAGTGGTTTCGACATTCCAGATCCATTTGCGGGGTCCGTTTGGGCAGATTCGACACAAAAACTGCTGTAAGTGCACTGTTTTGGTGTTTTTCGCGTATTTTTGTATTGTGGTGATTTATCGGAGCATTGTTGGAGCATCGTAGATTGTTGTTCTTACTTATTGTGGACTAAGTAAGATGTCGTATGCAAGTATGAGTAGTATGATTCAATTGACGTCTTCAAATTATTTAATTTGGAAATCGCGAATGGTGGATTTATTGTCGTGGAAGGACTTATATGATCCGTTGGAATATTTGGGGGTTAAACCAACGGAGATGAAGATGGATGATTGGAAGAAATTGAATCGGAGGGCTTTAGGATTGATTTGCCAATTTATTTCGGAGGAGGTATTTTATCATGTATCCGAGAAGACGAATGCTTATAATTTGTGGATGACTTTGGAGGGCATGTATCAACCGAAAATATCCCGAAACAAGGCACTGTTGATGAGACGGCTTGTGAACTTGAAGTTGAGGAGCGGGAAATCGATTGCTACATATTCTAGTGAGTTCCAAAACTTGGTGAATCAACTTGGTAGTGCGGGTTTGAAGCTTGACGATGAATTGCAAGCTTTTTTGTTGCTTAGTTCCCTACATGATGATTGGGACATGCTTGTGATCTCTCTTGGCAACTCGGCACCGGAGGGGAAGGTATCGATGTCTATGGTCAAGGAGACTTTGCTCAATGAAAAAGCATGGCGGAAGAGGGCAAATGGGAACCTATTGAGGATGGGCAAGCTATGATTGCAAATGGAGGACGAGGAAAGAACCAAGGAAGAGGAAACTCACATAAAGGGGGTGGTCAATATGGAGGTCGAGGATACGGTGGAGGTGGATGTGGCGGCCGTGGTGGAGATCGTGGTCACGGGGATGGCCAAGTCACTTGTTTTCATTGTCACGAGGAAGGGCACACTATACGGAGTTGCCTCAAGTTTAAGGAGGCGGGAGGTCGTGGATTTAGTTGTCACTATTGCAAGGAGGAAGGGCAAATGATGCGGGATTGCCCCAAGCTCAAGTGCAAGTCAAATGAGGGTACGATGGTGTTGTACGATAAAGGTGATCTTTTGTGCGTCGTGGATGAGTCTACGGATGTAGGGGAGAAGGATTGGGTACTTGACTCCGGGTGCTCATTTCATGTTTGCGGAGATAAAGAGGATTTTTAGAGTTATGTGGCGATTGATGGAGGAACTATTCGGATGGCTAATGGCTCGAGGAGTCGCATTGTCGGCAAAGGAGTTGTGAGGTTTAGGTTGTCGAATGGAAAGCATGTGAGGTTGCCGGATTTTCGACATGTACCGAGGGCAAGTAAGAACCTAATCTCTATTGGGTGCTTGACGAGAAGGGGTATAGCTTCTCAACGAGTGATGATTTTCTTCATGCGTGCAAAGGGGAGCGCAACATTCTTGAGGGAAGAATGATTGGAAGGTTGTACAAGTTAGCGGGTGTTGCGGATTCAAGGGATTATATATGTGACGACAATCCGGGTGGAGCGACGATGTCACCATTACTTGGGAGGTATTGATTTTTTGGTGGAGCACCCCTTGTGGGGGTTGCAACGCACTAGGTGGAGGGGGTGCGGATTTTTTTGGGGCTTGATCATCGATCACCAATTCGGGATGGATGGATGGAGTGATTATTGGGGTCCACCCCTTAGTGGTGAAGTATTTGTCTTTTCTTTGTGTACAGTGACTAGGGGAGATTGAGAGGAATGAGGGTTTTTATATCTATTGTTTTGTGGATAGAATTTTCACTAAAAATACTTTTTATCAACGTTCATATCAGTAAAATTAAAATCGACATTGTCGGTGACTCGATGAACTCTGTCGGTCTCTGATATTAATCTGAGCTAGGTCTCCTTCCCGATTTCGAACTCTTGTTGGTTAAGAACTCAACATCATTCATCTATAATATTATTATGACGTCAATCTTCAATAATGACTCGATTATGGTTAAAGCGGTAAATCTCCTGATGTCTTCACCAATTCGTCCACGAGTCATGGTTCTCCAATGAGTAGGGTGAAGATCAATTTGGGCTTTGGCCTCGCTAATCTAACTTTCATGACAGCCACCAAACAGTCAAGTTACTTGAACCAATGAGACACTATATTAGCTTGTAACTCCATTGCCCAATCCCTTCATCCGGTCCACTCCACAAATACATACTGATACACTTGTCTCTCTCTCTCTCTCTCTCTCTCTCTCTCTGTAGCTAGCAAAGTAGTAATTAATCAATGGGCTCTGAAGCTCTTGTTCATGTCTTTCTTGTTTCCTTCCCTGGCCAAGGACACGTCAATCCTCTACTTAGGCTAGGAGAGCGTCTTGCTTCCAGAGGTCTTCTCGTCACTTTCTCGACGCCGGAGAGCATCGGAAAGGAGATGCGAAAGGCGAGCAACATCACCGACGAACCCACTCCTGTCGGCGATGGTTTCATCAGGTTTCCTCAATACTAAACTATTCAACTAGTTCATAAATAAATAAATATAAAAAATATATCTCTTCAAATTCCGTGTTACATTTCGAAATATTTCAAACCTATAGACCTAAATCCTACAATAATGAACTAAATACCCGGTACTTAAACCACTCATTTTTTGTAACAATATAAAATGAACATATAGCTAACAAAGGGAATTCATATATATATAAACCAGTCACGGACTGAAGTTTTTCAAGAACTTATTGCAAAGTAGAGAGAGAAGAAGAGATCCAAATTGTTTTTTTGTAATTAATTCGCTTGGGTTGGGTATGTAAAATGATCATGGCATTAAGACTCATTCAAATAGAACACTTTTCAAACTCAATAAGTTTCTAACCAGTCCACCTAATAACCTTTCAATGAGGTCAAGTTCTTTCAAATACAATTGTAGTACCACCATACGTAGATTATTATTATGCATGAGAAATTACAACACCTGGTTTAACTTTGTACCGACAAATTAGATTTTAAATCGATATACCATTAATGTTCAAGTATTTAATTAGGCATATACAAGTATAATACCCTGTGATTGGAAATAGTGGAAGTTTAAAATGAAGAGAAAATGAGGGAGCCAAAGTTAGAAAGAAATGATAGGGAAAGAGTTCTTCTTTTCCTTTGTTATTTTTTTTTAAAAAGAAAGAGAACTTGAAGGAAATTACAAGAGAGAACTTGATTCCCTCGTCGATTTCTTTGATATTTTTTCTTCCTCTTTCAAGTTTCAAAATTAAGAATCAAATAATTAGGAAGGAAAGTTTTTATTTTCTCTTCGTTTCTCTTTATTTTCATAAGTTTCAAACAAACCATTAAATACTCAAGAAAACGAAAAAAAAAATCTTAAATTTGTTCCAACAGGTTCGAATTCTTCGAAGACGGGTGGGCCGAAAACGAGCCGAGACGCCAAGACTTAGACCAGTACCTCCCCCAACTGGAGCTCATCGGAAAAGAACTCCTACCCAAAATGCTCCAAAAACACGCAGAAAACGACCGACCCGTTTCCTGCCTCATCAACAACCCATTCATCCCATGGGTCTCCGACGTCGCAGAATCCCTCAACCTCCCCTCCGCCATGCTCTGGGTCCAATCATCCGCCTGCTTCTCCGCCTACTACCACTACTACCACAACATCGTCACCTTCCCAAACGAATCCCAAATGGAAATTGACGTCCAATTACCAAACATGCCCTTATTAAAACACGACGAGGTCCCCAGCTTTCTCTACCCCACCACTCCCTACCCGTTTTTACGCAGGGCCATTATGGGACAATACAAAAACCTGTCGAAACCGTTTTGTATCTTAATGGACACGTTTGAGGATTTGGAGCGAGATGTGATCCAGTACATGTCGAAGTTTTGTTCGATTAAGCCGGTGGGTCCGTTGTGTAAGAATCCAAAGGCGCCGAATTCGGGTGTGAAGGGGGATTTTATGAAGGCGGATGATTGTATCGAGTGGCTGGATTCAAAGGAGGTGGGCTCGGTTGTGTACATTTCTTTTGGCAGTGTGGTGTATTTGAAACAGGAACAGGTGGATGAGATTGCGGAGGGGCTTTTGAGTTCTGGGGTGTCTTTTTTGTGGGTGATGAAGCCACCGCATAAGGATTCAGGGTTTGACCTGCTGATTTTGCCCGAAGGATTCTTGGAGAAAGCAGGTAAGCAAATTTTCAACTAAATGTCTTACTATATTATGCTGGTAAGTGGTATCATCTGGCAGCAATGGTTAAACTTTACAAGTATCTTGACTGACTAATAATACTGCTCAAATAGGTGACAAGGGAAGGGTGGTGCAATGGAGCCCACAAGAGCAAGTCCTGGCCCATCCATCCGTAGCCTGTTTCGTAACCCACTGCGGCTGGAACTCCACAATGGAAGCCCTAACCATCGGAATTCCGGTGGTGGCGTTTCCCCAGTGGGGTGACCAAGTCACCGACGCCAAGTACTTAGTTGACGTGTTCAAAGTCGGGATCAGAATGTGCAGGGGAGAAGCCGAGGACAGAATAATTCCGAGGAGCGAGGTGGAAGAGTGCCTGAGGGAGGCAACAGGTGGTGGTCCGATCGCAGCGGAGATGAAGTCCAACGCCTTGAAGTGGAAGAAGGCTGCCGAGGATGCGGTGGCGGAAGGCGGCTCCTCCGACCGCAACATGCAGGCTTTTGTGGATGAAGTTAGGAGGAGAAGTTTAGGTATCGCGTTGAAGTCAATCCCAACTGTTGTTTAATAAGATGTTTAGGAATGCGTTGTGTCCTATTCGCATGGTAGGACACGTGTCATTTATTTGTTTGGAATCAGCGGTAATCTTATTGCGTGAAATAAATGGGATGCCATCGGTGGGGACCAGTCATGACCTTATCTTCTCCCTCTTAGTTATATCGTCTCCCTGTTTTTACCAATTTTGTTTTGGAAACTAATTTTTGAGGTCCATATTTTTATATCTGTATTTCAACTCGAAGATTGAATTGCGAAAATCAATCTCATATATGAGTTGATTTTGGCACTTCACTTTGGAGTGCAGATATAAAAATATGGAGCGCCAAAATTATTTCCCTTTTGTTTTTTTTTTGGTACTTCAAGAAATCAAACAAATTGTTGAACAGTTGGCTCCCTCATCCTCGTGAGTCAACGAGGATGATTTTATTCTTATTACTCTAATATTCTAATATGATGCTTAAACAATAATAAAGAAGGGGAGGTCTAAATACAATCACTTAAGTGCTAAATACAGCACATGTTTTTTTTTGAATTTTTGGACATTCGGACACAAACTTCCGAATGATATTTTGTGAAATTTTTTGAACTGTTCGGACACAAACTTCCGAAATTTGTCCAACCATTCGGATACAAACTTCCGAAATACCCTATTTCGTTCGGATATTTGTGTCCGAAGCGAATTATTCGGACACAAACTTCCGAAGGAAGGGTTGTATTTAACATTCTAGTGGTTGTATCTAGAATTCCCCAATAAAGAATAGACATATAACCATGGATGAATTGGAATCTCTTTTGTGTTCGGAAGATGTACATGTTGAATCCAAGCTTAGCAGAGAAAATAAAATGGAACCAACAGTTGCTTACTCTCTTTTTGCCAGTCAAATCAGAAAGGACTATACACTGAACAATCAAAGAGGAAGAGGTCGTAGTAATTTTAAAGGAGAAAGATCGAGTTTTAAAGGATAAAGACTTGCTTATTGACAGTGATAAAGGGAAAATAAGTCGAGGTCTCAGCTCGGAACAATTCACAGAAGTCAGGCAAGACGCTTGCTTGAATGCGATCCGCGGTTGTAAGCTCGGTCGCGGCTGGGCTCGGACGAGCAGAGTACTTGAGTTGGGAAAGCCATACAATGGCCATTCACGTGTAACGGGAGGATGTTCGCGCAGGATCCGGTCAAGGGACACGCG
The DNA here is from genome assembly GCA_002855965.1 of Monotropa hypopitys. NCBI lineage: Eukaryota > Viridiplantae > Streptophyta > Magnoliopsida > Ericales > Ericaceae > Monotropa > Monotropa hypopitys. The sequence goes on along the minus strand of NMUG010001718.1, from coordinate 7,760 downwards.
GCCATATTTGCTAAGGAGTTGCCGAGAATGGCGGGGCGTATGGATAAAAGTATGGAAACTGCCATTTGTGGTTGAGGAAAAATAGGAAATATGCAGGACGTTCCCATGAATGGCGGACATGGCGGCTAGGGTTTCTGAATCCTAACGACTAGGTATATAAAGGAGAGTTAGCACTGAAGAAAAGTACGCATTCATCTCTTAACCCCTAACATTTGGTGAATACGATTTCTCTCCCCTAAGCAGTTATTGACTTGATCGTCGGAGGTGGTTCAGAGACACCACCCCCTTCTCTGTGTCTTCGAGTCGTTCCCCCTTTGCAGGTCGTAACAATTCTTAGGCGAGGAGGAAGCATTTGATTTGAGCAAGGACGAGCCGTGCCGGAAACTGGTTCATCAGTTGGCGCCGACTGTGGGAACGACTTGTGTTACTTTTCATTGGTGATAGGTTTCTGATGGCTCATACGCGATCTGCTGCGCAACAGAACCCTCCAGAGGTAACCCCAGATATGTTTCTGGCCAAGCGGCGCCAGATCGAGTTGCTCATGAAGAACTTAGAGGAATCCCGCCAGGAAAAACAGCAATTGATGGCTCAACAAAATCAACTGATAAATGCATTTAGAGGGGGGGTGAATAGGTGTTTGCAATAATTTTGCCCTTTTTAAAACCTTTTTAGTTTTTCTTTGAAAATACTTCTCTTATAATAAGTTATAAGACAAAGAAAGTCAATGCGTGTTAGAAAGATAAATACCAAGACAGTATAAGTAAAGTACGTAGAGAGGAGGTGAGAGATATAGAGAAGTGATACAAGGATTTTTATAATGGTTTGGCCAATCGCCTACTCCACTCTTCGGGGTGGTTCCCTTCTTGGAGCACCCCGGTATCCACTATGTAATCACTTTTACAAGATGTTTCCAAAAAAACTCTCAATCTAGCTTTTACCTAAGCTAGGACACCTCCACAATAGAGCCCACGCAGTCTCTATCTTCTCGAACCCTTCTTGGGCCGAGGCTCACTCACCCAGACTCACCCCGAGCCTGACTCTACCCCACAAGGTAAAGGTTTCAAGGTCCGCAAACCTTGACGGTGCCCCGCAAGACACAGGTTCCCAGGACTACCGCTAGTCCTGCCTACACCCCGTAAGGCATAGGATTTTTTAGGGGCCAACTGCAAAGGTCGACAAGAAAAGCCTAATGCCTATACACACTAAGAACTCTACCCGAGGGCTTTTGGCCCTTTCCCAACTGAAAGACTAAACAGTGGATATAAGTTCGAAGTCTCACCGGGGTAGGTATTTGTGCTTGTGCTACATTGTATGGCTGGAAAGATATAAACACAAGTGATGTGCTACAGTCAAAGCACCCCCCTATCAAAGCACTCTCAATGGATAGAAAATCAACGCTTAGTCGAGTGCTAAGGTGAAGTACGATTAAGTACTCACTAGCCTCTCAAGGTAGTATCAAATGGGATACTCCTTGGAAAAGTAAATTCTATCTATTACAGATTACAACTGAAATAGTACAAAGATAGGATATATAAAAGTGAAAGCTAAGGCAACTAAATCTCTAAGAAGCTTGGATCAATTGTTGTACTGATAAGGATCCTGGCTCAAGCTTTAGTCTTTAGCTTAATCCTCCTTGAGATGATCTCCTTCAATGAATGCACAAGGTAGGATGAAATGGATCCTTCGTAAATCCTGTTTTCTTAACTGCACATGTAACAGCTCATTAAACGTATCGAGTAGCAGTAAGAAATATAACAGTGAAAGCTTAATGTAATCAGCAGCCCTGAATATGATATGCCGAGTGTAAGCTCAAGGGTACTCTATTTTACCATATGTAAAAGATCCAAACTAGAATATAGTGACTGCAATAAATATATATCCCTAACAAGTATGTAAACCACGTGAAGCACAGGAGATATATCAGGAAACACAAATCAATCCAACATCTATCTTCTAGCACATAGAGTTTGGATATTTCTTTTAAACACTAATGTGGCTATAACCTTAGGCATGCAAATTTGATTATACAATTGAGGCACAAGAAGGATGTTCATAATATTAAGTATAGGAGAGCAACAAGAAGGATATTCATACTTCAAGCATCGGGGGCAATCATGTGTGTAGGGAGGCAATACATAAGAGTTTTCTTATCTTTAAGCATGTGAGGTTTGTTTCTTTATCTCATGCTAAAATATACTAACTATGGAGTACATGAGCAAACACAACTCATTATTTCAAGCTAAGCAACATATATAAGGATATGCCAGTGAAAGTCTAGAGTGAAGCTTAACAAGAGTACTCTACCTCACAACATAAATATTGGCCAATGTACGAATATGTGAGATGAGATGCTGAGTGAGAAACCTCTATTGTTTTTATTTAACTCTTATCGAAATATCAATCAATGAGACACAAGAGATATGTACATAATTTTAGCGGCAGGCCAACATGCATGAAGGTAAACAAGTCATAGAGATATTCATAGTTTCAAGATTCTGACTCTCTCAATGTTCTTATGCAAATTTACGTAATCGGTACTGATTTTGTAAATGAGTAAAACAATATACTTCTTATCAAAACATCATAAAACTTAACAGCAACATCTTCAGGTTAAGGTACTTAATCTCTATGCATAAAGTTTCCCGAATACATACAGCATTTAACTTACAAAGCTTAGCACTTGATTAAGATGGAGAGGAGTTGATTCACTTAGTTACTTACAATCAGCAATAAGCAAGGCATTTCTACAAATAGTTTGTGAGCATTTTTCCTACTGCTTTGTTGATGTACCCCTCACATATGTTGACCCTAACAACAACCAGATCCTTCCCTTGCAGTTCTGCTGCTCTCCCCTTACCATTTACAGATTGCAGAGAGAAAATAAAGTTACCTTGGTTGTGTCTAATCCTCTCGTCTGTTCATATTTTCCAAGCAATGGTATGCTCTTTGTTGAACACAACAGCTCCACACGGCAACTCTCTCTCCCACTTTGCTGCTTACTCTCTCGGTAGCCCCTTGCACACCAACCTCTCTCTCACACTTTCCTCTCTCTCTCTCTCTCTCTTTCTCTCTCTCTCTCTCTCGGTCGACCATATCCTCTTTTCACCCTTTTGTCGAAAATCCCCACTGCTATAGGCTGCTCTCAACAGCCCTCTCTCACACTCCTTATCTGCTAATTTCTCCCTTCTCTCGGACTCCTCTACCTCAATATCCCCCGTTTGCACTCTCTCGGACTCCCTTTTGGAGCAGCTCCCCCTCAGCCTCTCACACACCTAGCAGCCCCTTCTTGCCCGTATGGGCGGCTGTCTCTCAAGGAGACCTCAGCCCCCTTGTTTCTGCTCTCACTCCCTCTGCCTCTATCTGATCTCTCCTACTCGGTCTCCCTCTATGCCCCTTCCTAACTCACCTTTGCCCGTATGGACTTCTAAGCCTTTGCCCCACAGCCTTTTATTTAATAATAGCAGACCCTTGACTACTGCTACATCTAACCTATTCTGAATTGCAGAACCCTTACAAGTCTTAAACGATTTGTCCTATTTCTATCCCCCTCACGCAACCTCTGATTCACATCAGTTATAACGGGTGGATGTTTTTCAGAGGCCAACCAATAGGACATTTGCTAAAGCTGTATATTTTGATACACACAGCACTCAGACGTTAAACATCAATTTGCACATTCAACTTTATGCCTGATGCCCCATCTCAGACCATATTTTTGGCAAAGTTCCAAAATGTTTTTGAGCCATTTAAGAAAATTTTGAATTAGTTTATATGTTTTATAAAATACTTAAATTTCATATTTAAAAAAGAGGGACATTCCAAAAATTACACTCTACAATTCTCAATATTGCAGACCGGCAGATACACCGGTCCATACACCGGTCTAGGCACCGGTGGATCCGGTCCTTAGGCCGGTCCCCAATGAACTTCCAAAATTGATTTTCTTCACATTTTCTATCCGGGATATTATCAAGTAGGTCAATTTCAATTTCAAAGCATGCATAGCCATTTTATTTACTTAATGTATTATACCTCAATCCAAGACCATGATCATCTAGACATAACCATTTGTCACTCAAGACATCATCAAAATACAACCCTATCAATCTCCCCCTTTTGGTGATGTCTTACTTGACAACATTTATGGGATTGACAAATGAATCATGTTCGAAGATGGTCTAGATGATGCTATCCTTATCATGCTTCTATTGTTGGCTTCTCTCCCCCTGACATCTTCAAAAAGGTGGGAGTAGCTCCCCCTTACTTGGTACTTAGCTTCCCCTGCCTCTAACATATAGGTGAATCATTTTTCTAAAATTTTCCTCAAAAAGCATTGCCCCAATGTAAATCGATTTTGCTTAAAAATTTCAACTGATATGAGGAATATTGTGGGCTCATAATTTTTCTTAATTCACCAATGTTATCCACCACTATTGACTTGCTCATTTATATAGACTCCATTCATATTTGGATTACATCATTAAGGCCTTTTAGAATTTTTCCTTAAATAGCTTCTAAAGTGAATTTTAATCAAGACATCATGCTTCTTTATTGGTTCACCTAGATTTGTCACATATTAGATCAGTGCAAGTCTTAGCTTCGTATGGATTTGGTGCTTAGGATTGACTCTAATTGAAAATTTTAGATGCAATATTTGAATTTTTCATATTGCTAGAGTTTCAATATCCTAGGATTAGGCCAAGATGATTATAGGACCAAGTGTAAGGTGAACTCAATGCTCCCTAAGTCATATAACTCATATGAAAAAGTACGCATCTAGATATATCAATGAAGCTCATTTATATGATGCATTAAACATTTAAGGGATATGTGATTCATGGGAGCATACATGAAGTGTATTATGATTAAGCTCAAAATAATGACAAAAAACACCACGAGGGTTAGGAGAGTCATACCGAGAGCCTTGGGATTTTACCAACACCCAAGGGTTCAATGAAGCGCATGTAGTGATCTCCTGTGAATGGTATGGTGGAAACACTGGCTATTCGACTCCGAAATGTCCCTGTGCTATAGGTATAACACCCTTGAAATTTGACAACATATTTTTTTTTGTTGAAAGCATGGCATTGAGCACTAATAAGTAAAACACTAATGACATAACGAAACCATTCTCACAACTAAGATCATCACACAAACCATGTCAAGCACATGAGTTTCAAAAGAAGTACAACGGGTGTTATTTATTACAAACCATAAATCCTTAAAAGAGAACTTAAAATAGAAAATGCAATGAGGATCCATCCTTGGACAATGCTTCAATGCTCCATGCCTTAACCAAAATATGCTTGATCCCTGTCAAGCTATGCCATCGGCTTTTTCCCTATAAAAAGAAAGGGTTAGGCACGACCGCCTAGTAGGAAATCTCCAACAAATGGTATATATAATTGCAATGTACAAAATGAGTTAAATGCATGCATAAGAGTAGTCATGATATTGAAAGACAACAATGTAAAGAGAGAGTGATTTGTTTCTAATAACAATGAAGTATGTGTACCAACGTGTCCAACCATATTTTCAAGATACCAAGTGTTTTCAAAAGAGACAACCATACGTCCAAGGATAGTCAATCACCATCTAAGCTAGTGAGTCATGTTCCAAAGTATCCATTTCTATCCAAGTGTTCCACTCCGTGTGTTTTCGGATCGACACATGTTACTACAATATCCAAGATTTCCAACTTTCCAAATCTTTCAAGATAGAACAAGTATTCTCAAGAGTGCATAGTCATTCCGTAATAGAGCGGATCAACCTCTACACGTCTATTCCTCGATTTTCCGTCCGTCGGGAGGGTTTAGTACTACCCCAATTGCGCAATGTCGTGGGAGACCCCTTTCGGTACATCCCAAGGCCTCAACCTGATTTCAAAAGCACTCGACAATTCTCATTCCTCAGAAGAGTCGGTGGATCAAGCCCACTATTCCATTCCAACAACGATTTCCAATTTTCCGAAAACAAGACCATCGTCTAAAGTATCAACATCATGTGGGTTACAACGTGTCAACGAAATCGTTATGATTTTAATTTTACAAAATCAACAACCCAGCCCACTTTCCCCAATTTCCCAAAATTAACTAGACTAGGGTTCATGAAATCAAATTGGGGTTTTTGCATAAAACATTCAATTCAACAAAATAGTGATGGGTGTTCAATGTAGTAGTAATCAATCGATTTGCAAAGGGATTTTATCATTCAATGTCAAACTAAACCTAGACATGGATTTAACACATTTTCCACAACAATCTAAGAGATTGAAGGACAAAACAATCACATATACTCATGAGCTCAAGATCCTCTACCTTTGCAAGAAATGTAGACTTACAACCACTAAGAAGTCTTCAACCATGGATTTGAACCAAGCCCAACAATGGAGCTAGCTTGCAATGGCCTCCACCCAAGCAAGAACACCATAAATCCAAAAGAAACCTTGAGAGATTGGTAGATTTTGAGAGAGAAATAGGTTTAGGAGAGGTTTGTAGAGTGAGAGAGAGAGGCTGCCCGTTTTTGGATAAGTATATAGAACCCTAGGACCAAAAACATAAAAATCCCGCACTTAAAACACACTCAGCGAACTTCCCCATCCGGATGAACACATCCCCGTCCGGACAAAACCCAAACTTGGTCTGGACGAACTGTGCAGGCTGCTTCAGGACGAAATTTGGGATTCTGCAATGTGCCCGGTCCGGAACTTTGGCCTCCCCGTCCGGACGGACAATGCGAAATGTGAGCAGAATGCTCCCGAACTGCTCCCGAACCATCTTGACGCCACCTCGAGCACTTCCCCAAGCTTTCCCGAGCCAAACAACGTCCCTCGAGTGTACCACGATGTCCTTGAACGTTCCAAAAGACTTTTCCAAGCAAAATTTAGCGAACGAACTAATTGATTAGCAAAACTATAAGCAATTTAGACGAGGATAAAACTAACACTATCGAATTAGAGAACATTAATCGCGTTAGCATTTTAAGAGTGTTACAATAGGTCTGTCTACTAGACTTAGCACCAAAAGTATTAGCCATTTTCACATATGATAGATAATCACCAATCATTTTGTTCTTTCTAAACTGATATACCAAGAGAGATTTTTCATTCAACGCATAGGGTATATTTTTACCATGATAAGCACTATTATGTCTGGTATGGTATGAGTGATGTTTTCCTCTTTGAAACTTATTATAATATTCACTCATGACATCTTTATCAAATGACGCATGTTTGGTTGTGTTCCTAGAAGGATATGTGATTCTCACATTTTACTGTTTAAGCTCTTGGAACCAAAGTTGTTTTGAGTTGAATTCTTCTTACCGTCTGAGTTAGTAAAACAATTTTTATCTCTTGTTACCCACCTCATTCTGTTATCTCTTCTAATCTTGCACTCAAATTTCATATGACCAATTTGACCACAATAGAAACATTTTATTTGTTGAGATTCATGACATATTTTGACTTTGTGAGGTATATGAACGCAAGACATATTTCTCTTCTTACTATACTGTAGATACATAGTTTTCTTCCTTTTCAGTTCTCTTAGATCATCTACAAGTTTAGTAATTTCACTCTCTTTCAGCTTCACTTCGTTTTCGAACTTTGTTTTATATTCTTTCAAATTTAGTTCCAAGTTCTTTGATTTCTTGCTCATTTCCTTAATTTTCCTATCTTTCAATATTAACTGATTTTCAAGAGACACAATATTATCCATTAAGACAATTTCCTCATTATCTTTGATTTTCAAACCATTTTCTAG
>NMUG010001717.1:0-17271 GCA_002855965.1 Monotropa hypopitys | reverse complement strand
ATCTGCTTCAAGAGAGACCGGTCCCTTGATTTAAGGGAGACCGGTCTCTTGGAGAGAATTTTCAGAATTTCAAAAGTGTGACTTCCGTGAGTATTTCGATCATAACTTCTTCGTACGAACTCCGATTAAGACGATTCAAGTTGCGTTGAATTCGTAATTAAATTCTCTACGACATTGATGAAGAATATTTTCAAATTCAAGAAATAGTTTGTAGTCGTAATAGGCCTAGAAGACCCTCGGCACATTGTTGGAACAACCCAAGACAACGCCACCAACCACCGGGGATTCTAACTACCCCAAACCATTGAATTTCATTGAATAGACCCGATAACGACCGAAATAATATTTAGAAAATTATTTAAAATTCTAGATCATTACATCTCATACCCCTTAAAAGAATTTCGTCCTCGAAATTAAGTAGGAAGGAAGAGGAGATAAAAACCACACCAGCTATGAACGAGACCATGAGTTTACTCCTCAATACTTAAATTGGAATCAAGTTCATTTTCACAACACTTCTCATAAATGTGATCACAACAAACATGGGGAGAGTTCAACTAAGATACATGAATTCGATACGGTTGTTCGAACGCTCAATCCTGCACAACTACCGCCTTACTTCAACATCCAATGATTCATCTACGAGATTTACTAAGGAGAGAGAGATGCCAAAAATTTCCACCGAGGAACACCAAACTTTGGGAAAACCAACATGCCACACTAAGGAATAAAAGGGACAACTCCTGATAGGGTGTGGACATGCCGACACAAAATTTTTTTTTTTGCAAAAGATACAAGAGATGGAGGATCCCATAAGGGATTAATCTCCTCAAGTGCAAGAGGCCAACTATCTTTTTACCCAACATTTACAATGAGGAATGATTCGGTCCTACAAACTCGCACGTAATTAATTTGAGCGTTATCATCTGTCACAAGTCAATAATCATACTATGGGTACCCTGATACGTGAGAATACGCTAAACACACGCCGAGGATACGATTTCGCACCAACACCCACGAACTAATCAAAGTAAATGCAACGCATGAACATGCTCCAAACTCTTGAGCCAAAGAAAACACCACATCAAACACACACCCTAGTGTGGTAACCGTATGACCTTGGTGATTTGCCTTGAGATGCCCCGGCCGGTAGCTCTTCTCAAACCAATTCACCACGTCAAACGTATATCACATAACAAAAAATATTCACGCACCCACGCATGCCAAAATGTGCAAGCGTCAAGCCCAAACAACATGGCATGACACTAAACTCACACCAAGTCTAGACCACAATATGCATTCGTTCCCAACTTTCCCATGGTTAAACAGATATGTATTTCTTTGGTCCACGAGCTCCTTTCCAACGATTAATACTACGTTCAATGCAAAACATAACGAACGGAACACGACTCGGACGGAAGCTATCAACAGTCAACAATCTTTACAACTAGTCGCAAGACAAACACAACAAAGGCAACGGGAATGGGAGGGGACATCGATCCAATGCCCAAGAACACCAACAGGAAGAACGTCAATCTATAACTTCATCGACTCACGAACAAAGGCGAAAAGCAAGCTTTGCAAGTTGAATTCATCGTTCTATACTTAGAACCCCACAAGCCAAGTGGCCGGATTACAAGATTCAAAATCGGGAAGTAGGTTGGAAAACCCACACGCTAACCAAGACCACTGCTCGAACCATTATTCGTAACGTTACATGGAAAGGAGTAGGGAAAGAATTTCTCTTCCAAAGGTGATTTCGAGATGTTAGGAATATTTCTTCATGCCATTGCTATCGTACCCCACCACGCTTCCGCTGCGCTACTCTGATGCCGATACTAATAGTTTTGAACATACGGAGAATCTTACGAGTCTTAATAGGCCAAGGGTTGACCTCAATTGGATCATCTAACGAGAAACTACGATGATGGTCACGGCGCGCACATACACGCTCACAACCACTGGATATAGGATTCCAAACGGTCAACTTAACCACTAGGTAAGAATGAGTACACCAAGTATACAATCAACGGATCAGATAAGGGAAAACACCGACGACGAAACTAATGCCAACCTACATCCCAAATTTACAGATGAAGGGCTAAAGCAACATGCCACAACAATCAAGTCTCCACCTCCCGACCAACGGGGCAAGAAACAACGCAAAGATTTCCAAATAACATCACTGATTTTTTTCTCAATACGGAATCCTATACTGGCACAAATAATTCAATCTCGTAAGGAGATATGACCGATGGGTCATACCCCTTAAAGAAAAACACTAGGAAATCTCGGTAACGCCTCAAGATTTCTATCGAATTAGAAAAGAAAGCACTTACTCGAATGAACCCTAAGGCACATTTTACCAACACTACGTGAGTGTTAATACCTCAATCATGGAAGAACAACCAACTTTGAAACAAAAGGGCTCCAACAAATATCACTAATCACTAAACCAAATCCAAGGTCGCAAAATTTTAATTCAGTGTGCCGACCAAACCCAAGTTCTGCCTTACTAACGACAAGACGAGGAACAACCACAATAATAATTCTCAATACTTCCACAAATCTCATCTTACTACGAACCACCAACTCAACTATAGAGGCACTGAGGAGTCTAAAACCCACTAATAACCACAAACGATGCATCGAGATCATCAAGAGTGAGGACACAAGAGCACACTAGCACCGCAAAGCAACGAGACTTTCCACAAGAGAACAACACTCTACTTCCGAAGGAAGGAACAACTCAACATTCACGGAAGGAGACAAACACGAAAGATACCTTACGGACACAAGGTCATGATGTGATAGAGCACATCAAGCACACAAATATGATCGAAGAACAGTGTAATGACCAAGAGAACCTAAGGAGACTAAGTGTCTCTCTACGGCTCCAAGGTATTCGAACCGAAAGCTCTGATACCACGTTGTCACGCCCCGGATTTTCAAACCATATTTTTTTTTAAAACATTTTAAATGATAAATAGGGGATACAACTACTTACCATTCAGATACATTCAGTTGAATTTTCATTACATGATACATGATACAATCAGAACTACAAGCGGAAGTAAAGTACAATGCCGAAGTCGGCTACAACTGAAGTACTGAAAAGTCAAGTACGAGTACAACTGAACTGAAACTAAAACTACAGTACAAGGGTAAAGGTACAACCCACAACAAAGTACTGAACAAAGCTCAGCTGAAGCTGAGGTGAAAAGTGCAAGCTGCAACTGGAACTTCCCTACCTAACTCAAGAAAATTCAGCAGCTGACTCCAACTCCAAGGCCAGCTAGTCCTGCAATACAGACTAAAAAAGGAAAAGAAAGAGGGTCTGAGAAAACCATGGCTCAGTGAGAAAACCCCTAACTACTATCAAGCATGCATGTGCGGTGCGTGCCTACGTGTCCACAAGTAAACGTACTGAAACAGTACAGAAGCTAAGTGCACGTAGTGTAAGCCGAACTCAAGGCAACAGGGACACAGGCATATCGTCAACAAGTACGTCTAATCAAAACCGTAACCTCAAGTGAGTACAAAGGGTACAATACCCCAAGTACAATCAGAACAATATCTGATCTCAACTCAACCAACCTTACTACTAAGGTACAAGAGCTCTAAAGATCTACTAAGGACCCCAAACCAACACCGTGTCAAGGTATCTAACTCGGACTCATATTGTGAACCACATCAACCACCGTTATCATTAAGTGTTGGATTCATATACCATTGGATATTTGAGATATTTCTTTCTTTACTTTCTTTCCGTTCATTTACTTTACAATAAGAATGAATCCAAGAATCCACTCATAAGTCCATTCTTGATTCACCCATCCATACTCGTCATGTATTTCCGATCATTCCACATCTTCACACTAGGCATAAATCCAAGAATCCCATCATAAGTCTATTCTTGATTTATCATTTTTATCACATTCGAGAATCGTTTCATATTGATTGGGTCCGGCATAGCGGTAGTCGGCACACTATCCTTTCCCCTCGTTATTCCCCAACTCGTTGGGAGGGCTACGCTACGCCCCCATTGTGCTCAACGTGGTGGCGCTACCAACCAAGGAATCCCATCATAAGTCCATTCATAATGTCGTAGATGGAGCGACCATCCAGGGAAGTACGACCTCAGTCTGTTCCCGCCACATCTTTCGGCGTTTCCCCACATCGTTTGGGAGGCCCCTCGGTACCCTATGATTCCATGTCGTTAAATGATTTGTTTCATTTATCGTTTGTACCAAGCCTAACCAAGGCTATCAACCACATCATCGAGTATTTCCTAGCCAAAGCTAGTCGATTCGGATTTCTTATTATTTCCTGACCGAAGCTAATACCATAAGCTTCACAATTTCTAGCCAAGCTAGTCCATTTCCATACTCTTCCACCTAGACCGCATATCATGCCAACTCATTCTACCACTTTCGTTTCGACACAAGTTTCTCACGTAATGGATTCAAGGTCTAGTGGAGTAGCCCTCGTGGGACACATTCTCCATATTCGATGTTTACTTAGTCACATTGAACTACTTATCTAGCTCTTCATTCACAAGCTTCACCTTGGTCAATCCAAGGGAGACAACCGCCAAGATCATTCAACCCCAACCAAGGGTTTCAAGGCCAACATTTTACCGCAACGGGGCCAAGGAATGCCCGAGTCTATCAAAATGCGAAGGGATGGACTTAGACGCCCAAATCCTATTTCAATGCCCAATTGGCAACATCATTAGATGTAAGGTGTCCCTTAGGTTCCAAGGGACCTATCGTGATTCTCAAGACTCGACGGGCCCAATTCTTACGTGTACATGTCCTACGACAACTTAATGATCAGGATAATCCCGAAACACGACTCGAAGGTCGCAAAGGCATTTCGTCGAATGCTTGGTGTGCATTGAACTCTAAGGGACCTACGATGCATATAAGGATACCAACTCCTCCAAGACGCAACTAAAATTTCACAAGGGCAAATTATCAAACACTTAGCGGCCTTTAACTCCAATGACCACCAATCCTACCATAAATCACCCAATTACACCAATCATCCCTCTTACGGGTAAATCATCGAACACGTGACGCTCACGTTAACCTCAAGTGATATCTAAACCCAATTAACCATGATACAATCCTAGGACGCCATTAATTAGACTCACAAGCCCTTCGAGCATTATATCGAACACCTAGCGGGCAATCCTAGGTCATTAAATGCAATTCACACAACCCATGGTTATTCAATCAAACCTACGTACACACACACACATACTCAATAGGAGTTAAGAATTTACCCACCGGAGCACTCGCCGGAGTAGTCACTGGAAAATGTCGCTGGAAAATGTTGCCGCCGCGTCGCCGCAAACTAAACCCGTCACCGCGTAGATCTCTTCATCCCCTACAATGTTCATAAAGACCGCCTCTCCATAGCTCTTAGCTGGAAAGTCGCCGGAGTTCCATAAATCGCCGGATGATGAAGTTATGGTGGTCACCGGGTAGCTCTCACCGAGGGGAACCACCTTCCTTCTTGCCATTTCTTGATCCAAGCATCTTCATGAAGCTCCTAACTTCGAACTACGGAGGAATGGAAAATATGATGGATGTTCCGGAGAGCTCTCATAGAGGGAAACAAGATTTCTTCTTGGAAAATCTTCATCCAAGGCTTGGAAGGCCATGGATTTGGTGGGAGAAGAGAAATCACCATGGATGGAGGGAGAGAGAGAGAGTTTAGGGTTTCATTTAGGGAGGAAAAAGACCCAAATTTTCGGACCCCGTGACTTATATAGGACCCCCACATGAAAAGACAAGTTTGCCTTTCATTAAACAAAGTTTTTGACAATCAGCACTGAAGGGACCAGTCTCTTGATTTTTGGGAGACCGGTCTTTCCACCCGTCCAAACTCTCTGCTTAAAGAGAGACCGGTCCCTTGATTTAAGGGAGACCGGTCCCTTGGAGGAAATTTTCAAAATTTTAAAAGTGTGACTTCCGTGAGTATTTCGATCATAACTTCTTCGTCCGAACTTCGATTGAGACGATTCGAGTTGCGTTGGATTCGTAATTGAATTCTCTACGAGATTCATGAATAATATTTTCAAATTCAAGAAATAGTTTGGAGTCGTAATAGGCCTAGAAGACCCTCGGCACATTGCCGGAACAACCCAAGACAACGCCACCAACCATCGGGGACTCTAACTACCCCAAACCATTGAATTTCATTGAATAGACCCGATAACGACCGAAATAACATTTAGGAAATTATTTAAAATTCTAGGTTGTTACAGAAGGTCGCGATGCTATTTGGATTATTGTTGATCGCTTGACGAAGACCGCACACTTCTTACCGATTCGCGTATCTCAATCTGTCGATTCTTTGAGTCGTCTATACATTCGGGAGACTATTAGAATACATGGAGTTTCGTCATCTATTATGTTCGATAGAGACCCATGTTTTACATCTCGATTTTGGTGCAGTTTATAAGATGCTTTTGGGTCGAAGCTTATGTTCAGTATTGCCTTTCATCTGCAGACCGACGGTCAGTCGGAACGCACTATTTAGATTCTTGAAGATATGTTACAAGCTTGTGTCTTAGATTACCGTGGAAGCTGGGTTGATCACTTGCTATTGGTGGAGTTTGCCTACAACAATAGCTATCAGTCTAGTATTGGTATGGCTCCGTTCGATGCCATGTATGATAGACCATTTAGATCGCCCGTGTGTTGGATCGGCATTGGGGAGGCGACTATCATTGGACCGGATATGATTCAGCAAATCACCGAGCAAATCAAATCAATTCGTCAGCGGTTGCTTACCGCTCAAAGTCGCCATAAAAGCTATGTAGATCGACATTGTATTCCTTTGTCCTTCGAGGTTGGTGATCATGTATTTCTAAAAGTGTCTCTTCGTCGTGGTGTTGCTCATTTCGGAAAGAAGGGGAAGCCCAGTCCGCGTTTTATTGGTCCTTTCGACATCATCGAGAAGATTGGGGAAGTCGTCTATCGTCTAGCATTGCCATCCAATATTTCTAATGTCTACGATGTGTTTCACGTATCGATGTTGCGGAAGTACGAGCCGGATCCTTCTCACGTGCTTGATTGGTCAAATATAGAGCTTGAGACTGATGTGTTCTATGAAGAGAGGCCGATTCGCATTTTCGACTCTAAAGAGCAAGTGCTTCGAGGCAAGACGATTCTGTTATTGAAGATACTTTGGAGAAATCATGGCGTTGACGAAGCAACTTGGGAACGTGAAGACGAGATTCGTGCAAAATATCTGGATTTGTCTTGATACAAGGTAATATTGATTCTTATTTGCATTGATGTCTCTACCCTTATCTTAGGAAATTTCGGGGATGAAATTCTTTTAAGGAGGGTGAGATATCACGACTCGTATTTTAAGAACGTTTTCTAAAGTATTTTGCATTTTAATTTATATTATAAATTGATGGTTGATCGTCCGCTAAGTCGTTTAGTCAAATTTTATGCCCGTAATCCTCGTAAAATGTTGTTATAAGGCTTAGGATCGATATTAGGTGTGTTAGCAAGGTTTGGGCCCCCTTGAGGGGTTTAGTGTCCATGCAGAGTGCATGTGCATCAGTGCATGCACCGGTGCAAAGTGACTCTACATTCCCCAAAATAGTTGCATAAGTGCATGCACCGGTGCAAAGTGCCTCTGCACTCCCCCCAACCAGTTGCATCGGTGCATGCACCAGTCCAGATGTGTTCTGCTAAGTTTTTGGTCTGGGTGCACCGGTTGGTGCACCGGTGCAGATGTGTTCTGCTGAGTTTTTGGTCCGGGTGTACCGGTTGGTGCATCGATGCAAGGATGCTCTAGTGGCCAATTTGGTACCTTTGCACCGGTGCAAGGATTTTCTGCACCGGTGCACAGAGTCCAGATTTGGCTCATTAAGGGGTCTTTCATCTTTTTGTGTAGGGGGAGTATATAATGATGCCTTGGGACGATTTTCTATCATTCCCTCACATTTTTCTTGACTTAGCAGCCATCCCCTCTCTACCTCCATAGCTCCTCCCTCTCCTTCAAGCTTGAGTTCCATCTCCTTCCAAGCCTCCATTGAAGAAAGTCCGTCATTTAAAGTTGTTCTCCTCGTCAAGAACTATTCGGTGACGTAAGGTTCAAGGACTCTAGCTTCCATTTCATATCCGAGGTGCCATTTGAGGTAGGAGACTTCTATCCCTAGCATATTTATGCTTGTTATTCTTTCTTTTCCCTGTTGTATGCTTCAATTTGAATGGAAATTCATGGTTTTTTTTTTGAAAGGAATAAATTTATAAATACCAACAAGCATATCCCAGACGGAATAAACTTGCACCGCACATACAACAACAGCAATACAAATTACAGCATCAAAACCTCAAAACCTTCCCCACTCCCCCTTTAGACAGCCTAAACCTAGCTAGGACACCAACCAGCACGCGTGCAAATCATCAACAAAACAGCAATTTCATCAGCACTACAAGAAACAACAAAACAAAACTAGACCCAACCATGCAACTAGACATTGAAAGATTGAGCCCGCCACAAAGCACACCTGACACTAGCAGCGCCTGGATCACCAAAACCAGCAAGAAACCAAAAAAACCGGACAACGACCAGCTAACTAACTTTCCTGGAAGCCAACCGGAAGCAGCAAACCTCGGCCAAGGATGAGAAACAAAATCCAGCCTGCGAAGCTTCGAACCAGCAACCATCCTAACTGCAACAAACCGACAGCTAACAGCAACCACTGGAAAATGGGGAAGAGGCCTAACAGCTATATGGAAATTAATCCCACCTCAGCCCTCGCCTAAACTTAGGAAACTGCAATAACCCCAAAAGACTATGGAGAAATGGGGCTTAACCATACTATAAGCACAGATATTAATGACTTCTGCCATAGCGACATCAAGAACCATCCTACAGAATCGATTAACACAGCACCATAATAATAGATGGCTAACAAAACCAACATAAAGTACCCGGCGCTCAAAAAATCAAAAAATAGGGAGGAAACCACGGAGACAAATACACAACAACCCCTTCCAATCCACAACTTGATCCTTGAGCAGATCGAAGACAAGTAGAAAGAAGGGAAGAGAGGACACAGGCCCTCCACTGAAACAAACCACATATACAGAGATCTGCCCCAGGGAAGGACCGAGATCAACAAGAAGCTCCAACAAGAGAGAACTCTCCAAAAGCCTAATAACCAACTCCATGACCCAGATAACGCACCACCCAACACTGTGCCTTCCTGCAACTTCGAACCAACAGAAGCCCCAACCGACAATGAACGATCTACGATATTAGAACCAGAACCCAGGTGATAGCAGAAAAAAGCAAATCTAACGAGCAAACAGACTTAACTGATAGAACGATAACAAAAGATGGCTGAACCAAAGACAAAACCCAGACTGAATGCAGCAGAGCAATCCTAGCAGAAAACCACCAGACCTCAACACACACAAGCGAGCACTCAGGGAGGACTCCCCACTCCTAGCCCGAATGCATCGCATCAAACCACAGAGGGGTAGGTGGAGGAGGAATGAAGATCAAACCTAAGAAACTACCTGGAGGAACAACCTCAAAACCAAAACAACTATGCATTCTATAAGCCACGGATGAAAACCAAGGAGGGACAGCAGGAGCAACATGGACCCACACCCGGACTAACCCAGAAACCACGCCAAGCTTCTCTTCAAACTCAGGATGAACAGACAAGGCGGACAAGCAAGATGAACTCAAAGCGCTTGCCAGCAACTTCACCTCAAGCGCCTTCACCTTAGGCTGAAAACCCACCTTAACAGCAGAACCCAACAACAATGGTGCAAACAAAGCGGAAGATATCTTCAACCCTGGGAGATTAAGCGGAATGCCAGGAGCCATAACTGCTCTACCACTTGCCGCAGAACTCTTCGCAACAGAAACGAGCACATTTGGTGGAAGGGAAACATCTCCCTGATTCTCCCCAAAACTCACATCCATACCAAAAGCTGGCAATACAGAAGGGACGGGAGGCAAATCCAACGCAAGGAGATGGAGATCCACCCCAGGTGCCAGCCTAGCACCCACGCAAGAGGAAAAAGCCTCGACAGCAGCCGCAGAGCCCACTACACCAAGCAAGGGCTGAACAGAGGCAAGAGCAGACTCGCCCTCTGCAGACCCACTCCCAACCAAAGACACACCACCTAAAACCTCCAAATCAATGATAATGAAAGTCAATCTGCCCATAATCGACTTACAAACGGATTGGGTAACTCGGATACAGGAACCGATGCACAGGTTCTTCGAGGTGACCAAATTGTTTAGCCCAGAAGCGAGAAGACCTTCCCTGAGGCCAGAGTCACCACCAAACTCTAGGGTAAAACGGCAATGAAGAGCCCCCAGCTCAATCTTCCTCAGACCTACAACCTGGAGGATCTTCGAATTCTCGCAGCCAACGGAGGGAGCCATATCAGCCCTATAACCATCTGGAGGAGAGGACAGCGGGGTAGACTTCAAAACTTCAACATCTACCGCAGGAGACGAGGCAGACTTCTCCTCCTTCTCTGCCGCCAAACGCCTGAGAAACCCTAAAACTCTCGAATAGCCTAAGCTCACTCTCTCTCTACCCATCGCCTCAGATTCTGAGATGAACAATATTCATGGGTTTGTTATGATTCATAAGTTAGTTAGTCTCATGTTAGGGCTTTTATAAATTGAGGAGTGATTTATGTCCTAATGGTATGTACTCATCAATCCCCTACTTCAATTTCATGTTTCATGTATTTCCCTTGAAAAGCCCTAATTTGATTATAACCCTAAATTTGATTCGTATGTTTTTTGGGAGAATTAGAGTAAGTGATAGAGTTATAGGATAGTCTTGGAATTTCATGAACACAATATGTTCGATGAAATTCCCATGTTGTTTTATTGAGTCATTGCATTGGGGTTTAGTCACATTTAAATTCCTTGATTACAATTAGTTGAAGAAAAGTGAAATTGGATGGTTTTGAAGTCCCACAAGTGTATGTTTTCATAAATGTGAGTCACATCCCTCATTTGAAACACTTATTGTTAATTGTCAACTTTGACTAGAAAGTGGAACGACACCAAAATCTAGCAGTGACTAGGATGAAATGATCAAAGTACATTGACGTTAATCTTGATATAAAATGGTAACACAAATAGGGGTTTGATTATTTGGCGGGAATGGACTTATGACGGGATTCCCTGGATGATCGCACCATCCACGACATTGTGCACAATGGGGGTAACTTGACCCTCCCAACGAGTTGGGGAATGACGTAGAAGAAAGGATGGTTTGTTACTAGAGCAACCATACCAGACCTACCCTGTCGCGTTACACACCCCAAATATGATAAAGAGGGGATAGTAGGACAATCTCGGAATGGACTTATGATGGGATTCTGGGGTTTGTCTATATTATTAGATTATGGAAATGATGCAATACACGGTCACTTGTCTTGGTATTAACATGGGGTCTCTCATGCATTCACATTTGGAAAGAATAAAATTAGAAGGGGTTAGTAGGTAAAGTAATGCATGTTAGTTGGTCGATCTTGCATTCATGCTTAGTTGTGGGCTCATTGTCTATCCCAAGAATTCATCATACCATCATCTATTGTATGCTGAACACTCATACACGAGTTCACAACAATCATAAACATGCTAGATGATATGTATTTCCTACTTGGTGTAACGCCCTTTTTCTTTTCAGGTGTTGGTCCTTCTCCTTGAAGGTTTGTTGTACTTGGAGCATTTTGCCGTTGATTTGAAAGAAGAGCCCCTTTATTTTGGTATTTCATATTAGGCTCTTGGATCTTGTATTCATTTTGAGAGAACTTATGTCTATGTACTTCATTTGGAAACTTTGAACTATTTGTAAGAGATTGTAAGGGATTGTAAGCTTTCTTTATGGTTATTCACTTTCATGCCTGGATGTTCATTCGATTTATGCATGTATGTTGGGATTGAATTCTAGTTACTTTCTATTAAATAATGATTTCAAAAAATAAAAAATAGTTTGAAAATTCAGGGCATGACAACAACTCTCCCCTAATCTCCTCTGTGTAAAAAACATGTAAAAAATATAAACCTTCTCTTAATCTCTAATATATATCTCCCTTCTATCTCCTGTATCTTTGTGTAAAGCTCCCTTCCATCAAAAAGAAAATGTAAAAAAATTCAAACAAAACTTAACTCTTTTCCTCTCACGTCTGTATGGGTGTGGTGTTCCCAAAAAAATTGTGTCAAATTTGATCCCAGAAAAAAACCCAATTAACAGCCACTGATTTAAAATCATGTCAAAATTGCTGAAGCCATTGATTTAAAGCCCGTCTCGTAGAAGCAGAATAACAAATTGTTTCAAGTAGTAGATTACAAAGGAGTAAGCAAGGAAAACTATTAAAAATTTAACGGTAATGAAGAAAAACAGAACTCATATCATAAGATTGCTAATATGAGTATAATTCCATCATACATCATATATATAGACATTAGACGCATATCACATGGTGTCATCAAAGTTCTGCAACTCACAAATTGTCTTAAATAAAAAAAGGATCACGATGTAACAAAGATTAATGTATAGTGCAGCTGGAAAGCCCAATATATTAGCAAATAATGCAATTTCTGTAATATATTACAGAAGAAGGGATGAGATCATAAATTTAGGAGAATAGTCGAATCAATTGGGAAAACAATGATGCTTTGTGCTTATGCATACATATCAGTTTCTAGTACGAGTATCGCAGATCCAAAATAAAGGCATCAGACGTCTCTGGTGGTCTGACTGCTGTATTTGCAATACAAACAGCAACCTAAGAAACTCAATTTTGTCCCATCTCCAATTACAAAAAATTAAACAGGTACTTCCTCTACTTCAAAGTAATGTTTATTCATAAATTTTTAAGTGTCGTGATTGTGTGCTTGAATACACAACGATTGTGTGCTTGAAAAGAGGGGAGAGAGAATGAGAGATTACCGTTTCACACAATAGTGGCTCACTAGCGGAGATAAATTCTGCAGCCACCGTTGTCACAAACTCACGATGCAACGGTGCAACGTGTTGGAAAAAAGTGTGATTTTCCCCGGATTTTGAAAATTAATTCCCGAGGAAATTGATCTCCGATTAAAGAGGTTTTGGATGCGTTGGATACTCCTAGGATAGGAGTTCGATTAGAAAAAATAATTGTCAAAATCCGTCGAAAGATGAATGAGATATTGCCGTGCAAAGTTGGCTCGAACAATTGAGGGGAGTACCCTCAAAGTTGTCCAATCCCACATTGGAAAATGGGGAAGTATGTGATGGGTTTATTTAGTATGGTGTGTGACTTAGTGTCACAACCAAGTAAGAGGAAAGTAAGGTGATGTGTGCATCGTTTATTTTCCCACACACGCACACACACACACACACGCCGTTGCCGTTGCCCGCCCGTGCCCGTGCCCGCTTCTTGGGTCCCGGGTCCGTGGCCCGTGGTTTAGTGGAATGTGCCTTCGTGCCTGGAGTTAATCTTGGCCCAACCCGTTGGCCCAAATTTGCTGAACCCATCCGGACCGGTTGGCCCATATGAACCCATCCGGTTGAAATCTTACCCGTGGCTGCGATTGCAAAAACGTATGCAATCAATTGCGGTGGTTGCGATTGTTGTAACCCTAATCGGTTGTTCTTCCAGCAAACCCTAGCAGCATCAATACATACATCTGCCAAGGTGAATCATGGGATGATTGTAACGGTTGGCGATTCAAATCAGAATCAGTACAAACGGCTATTCATATCTCAAACGTTTGGATGTTTTATAACGTCCGCAATCAATCGGGTGTAATGATATTCAATCGAGGTTGAGGTTAAATACCCTCTCGGATGTTCATCGGATATGAAGCGATACAACTGAAAATATCAATCACCCATTTCATACAGTTCCCGTTCCTCTTTTTCGTTTTTAGAAGGTATTCGTTTCCTTCATATACAGCAGTATTCTTATTCGTTCAAATCTCGTTCGTCCACAAAAGAGATACATACAATCAAATACATAGTTCGATAGGCGATTTTGTGTAAGTGCAACACAAATCGTACGCCGATTGTATCATGGGAATCGGACGCCTATACAACCTCGAGCACTCGGTAGAGGCGGCGAATTCGATTTAAGGACATTGTGTACAACACAGGCCTTCGATGACGTTCTTTACAATTCACGTTTCCTAACATTATTTTCTGCAAATACTAACATTGTTTGGTGCAGATTCTATAGTGATTTGATTTCTGCAGATTTTTGGGGAAATCATCCAACAATCTTAAATCAAAATTTTTTTCCCACAAAAAGTTGATTCCCTATAACAAATCAGTAGCCAGATCTATTTTTGTTCCTTTTCTTTTCTGGATAATTACAATACTTCCTATTCTCAAGTTCCATTTAAAGTTGCTGATGTGTTATTTTTGTGCTAAATTGTTTTTGTAATTTTTGGTTATGTTTATTTAACACCATTTCTAACCCATTCTGCTGTATCTAACTATTTCAACAAAGTTCATGTATGCTGGTTATGTAAAACAGACTTCATATCATTTCTAATTCATGTTTACATTTACATGTAATTGTTTTCGATAAATCTCTTGTTCAACAGTGTTAACATTAGTATCTGCTATACACAGTAAATCAATTGTTTTAATCCTCATTTTGCATATTAAAGTGCTTTCACATATTTGTTGTGCTTATAGTTATAGCTATTAAAGTTACTTTTGCTTACTGTGGACATTTGTTATACACAGTTTCATTGCTATTTCCTGCTATAAATTAGTTCATAATTTTTCAATCTAAGGCATTATTTAGTGGGATAATTTCTGTTTTGTTTTTTTGAAGGTAACTAATGGAAAACAACAATGAAACTGCTAACAATGTTCCGGCTAACGAGATTGCTCCCTTGTCTACAGATGTACCGCCGGCCAATGCCGCTAGTATGATCAATATTTGTATTATACCAATGGATTTGCTTAGGCCTTCAGGCTCGGCATCCCTGCCACCGTTTCCGGCACCCTTTCCGGTGAATCATGCGATTCGGCCGGATAATTTTACGGGTCCGAACTTTAAAACGTGGCAGAATAAAATGGTATTTTACCTTACGACTATGAGCCTTGCGTGATTCTTGTCAGAGGCTACACTTGTTATCGCTGAGGATGACACAGATGTGCAAAGACGGATTGCCTATGACCAGTGGATAAGTGCGGACTTCTTATGCTGCAATTACGTGTTGGACGGACTTGATAATTCCCTTTATAGGATATATCAAGTCAAAAAGACAGCCAAGGAACTCTAGGAGTCCCTAGAGAAGAAATACAAGGTTGATGGCGTTGGCTCCAGAAAATTCTTGGCTAGCAAAATACTTGACTTTGTGTTGGTAGACTCATGCTCTGTGGTGAGCCAAGTGCAGGAATATCAAGTGCTTCTGCAACAAATGCAAGGAGAGGGATTGCATATGGATGAATCCTTGCAAGTGGCTACAGCTGTCCACAAGTTACCTCCTTCTTGGAAGACATTTTGGGGGTATTTGCAGCACAAAACAAAGAAGATGACCTTCGAAAAGCTAGTGACAAAGCTGCAAATTGAGGAGGATAATGTCCAAAATGAAAGACATTTGGGGGCTGATGTGATAGATCACAGTCAAGGCTCTGGCTCAAGGAAGGGAAAGTCTTCCTACAAGGAGAAAAATAAGGTTGTTATGAATAAGCAACCAACTGGGAAACTGAAGCCTACTGGGGGGTCTCAAAGAAACTCAATGCTCAGCATAAATTCTAGGGGAATTGCTATAATTGTGGTAAGGCATGGCACCAGTCTAATGAGTGCAAGAAGCCTAAGAAGCCCTGTCCTCAGGCTAATGTGGTTGAGGGAATCACTAGTGACATCTCCGGGCTCAACATCAATGCCATGGTCTCTGAAGTTCGCTTGGTGGCCTCTCATCCAAGGGAGTGGTGGATAGACAATGACGCAACACGCCATGTCTGTTCTGATAAGGCGGTGTTCTGTTCATTCACACCGGTAACAAATGGTGATAAGCTGTATATGAGGAATTCTGCAACATCTGAGGTTCAGGGAGTTGGAAAAGTAATCCTGAAGCTGACTTCCGAGGTAAATCTCACACTCAATGATGTGTTGTACGTACCCGAGATCTGAAAGAATTTGATATCCGGCTCTCTGTTGATCAAACATAGACTCCGCTTGGTGTTTGAAGCGGACAAGGTGGTGCTAAACTTGGGTTATATGATGGATGGTTTATTTAAACTTGGTGTATTCTCTATTGTATCCCCACTTAAAATGAATAAGAATAAAGCTACTCCTTCTATTTATATGCTTGAGTCTCCTTCATTGTGGCATGGTAGATTAGGTCACGTAAATTACACTTCTTTGCGAAGACTAAGTAATCTTGACCATCTACCTAAATTCAAGATTGATTCAACTCATAAATGTGAAATATGTGTTGAAAACAAAATGACTCAGTCTTTATTTCAACAAGTTGAACGAAGCACCGAGCTACTAGGCCTAGTACACAGTGATGTGTGTGATTTGAAAATGGTCCGGAACGGAGCGGCAATAAATATTTCATTACATTTATTGATGACAGCACCAAGTACAACTATGTGTACTTGCTTAAAAGTAAGAATGTGGCAGTTGATAAGTTTATTCTTTATAAGAATGAAGTTGAAAATCAACTCAGTAAGAAGATTAAAATTCTTTGTAGTGACCGTGGTGGTCAGTACGTAGCACCTTTTGGTGCCTTATGTGCACACATGGAATCATTCATCAAACTATGACTCCTTACTCACCTCAACAGAATGGGATTGCTGAGCGTAAGAACCATACACTAAAAGAGATGATGAATGCCATGTTGATAAGTTTTGGAGTATCACAGAACTTATGGGGAGATGCTATCTTAACCGCAAATTACCTTTTGAATAAGATACTATGCAAGTATAGTGAGAAGTCTTCTTATGAACTTTGAACTGGAAAAAAAACCCTCATATAAATACTTACGAATGTGGGAGTGTTTAGCCAAAATTGCGATACCTCCTCCTAAGGCGGTAAAAATCAGTCTTAAGACCGTTGTTTGTGTGTTTATTAGATATGTACAAAATAGTAGTGCATAAAGATTTCTGGTACATCGTTCTACGATAAATGATATACACAATAACACAATCATGGAGTTAAGAAATGCATATATTCTTTGAAGATGTATTTCCTTGCAAGACTATCAGTCTTGACAATCCGGTTAAACAAACTAGAGACACAA
>NMUG010001716.1:0-17276 GCA_002855965.1 Monotropa hypopitys | reverse complement strand
CTGCTGTCTGGACAGCTTCATTAAGGGTATTCTTGTATTTTTATGTTAGGGTCCTATATATATCAACTCAAATTAGTGGGAACCCATTCCAACCCTATTTTTCTCTTTTTCCTCCTCCAAACCCTCTCAAAACCCTAGCTCTCCCTTCTCTCTACATTTTGGAGTTCCTAAGGTGGTTTCTGGGAGATTTGCAAAGCATTAACGTTGTAGAGCGCGTTCCAAGCTTCGCAGTGGTGGTCTTCGTTCGCGTGGGTGTGTAGAACTCAGACTCGAGATTGTTTGCATCTTCTAGGGGATCTTGAACTCTAGTGTATATATCATTGTCTTGTCCTTCAATTTCTAAATTGTTGTTGAAATAGGTGAAATCCATGTCTAAGTTTATGTGTGACTTGAATGATGAAATTCCCTTGCAAATTGGTCAATTGATATTACGTTGAACATCGTACGCTCACCAAATTGATTAGTTAAATGTTTTATGCAAAAGACCCAAATTGATTTCATGAACCCTAGACTTGTCGATTTTTGGGAAATTGGGGAAAGTGGGTTGGGTGATTGGAATTGTGAAATTGAAAACATAACGATTACATTGACACGTTGGAACCCACATGACATTGATATCCTTGACATCGGTATTGTTTTGAAAGGATTGGAACGATTGTTGGAAATGATTGTTGGAATGATATAGTGGGTTTGACCCACCGATTCTTCGCCGAAATTAACGTAACCTACCTCCGGTGACATGGCGTCCGGCTGGCTGATTTCAATCTTTTCCAAAACTTTGGGAAAGATAGAGGGGCTATTGTGGTAACCGGACCCACACCCTTGGAAGAAAAAGGAAGACATAGACTAAACACCAACGAGTCGGCCTGGCCGGCCCTGCCACACCGAAGGGTCTGCACTACGACCGACCCTTAGCCCCCGGATCGCACCCTTCGGCAGTCTTTGGCGCCGTCCCCGACCCGTTACCGAACGGACCGAACCATCCGGAGGTCTGCCCTCCTGTCTCTGTCGTGGGGAATTCACCATAATACCCCGTCCGTACGACTTAACCCGATCCACCAACCGTCCAGGCCCACCATGAGGCCCGTGACGTGCGGCCCACTCACCATTCGTGAGCCCCAAGCCAACGTTTTCCTATAAATACCCTCTCTGGGTACTGTTCACGGGACCCCCCTGATCGAGTCTTTGATCCCTGACCGCTGACTGTCCGGCCTCCTCTGTTTTATGCTTTAACTTCTTCTCCAAACGGTACTAACTTAAGCATCGGAGGCCCCGTTGGTTAACACCCCACCGGCGGGCACTCACTCTTGACTATGCCGATTTCGAATTTTCAGAGTCGCCACTCGGCATCGAGTTGTGGTGTGCCAAGTCACCGGAATTTTTATTGTAAAAAGATGTCATTTTGTTTGAGAAAAATGTCTTTTTATTTGGAAAAGGTGTCTGCAAAACCAGAAATTCGAGTTCGGGGATTTAATTACGAATGAGGAAGGTGTTAGGCACCCCACTCGCCCTTTCGGTACTTCTTTTTCAAAAGTAAACCTCTTTTAGAACCTTCCAAGCTATGTAGTGGACCGCTAGCTCCAAGACCTAGTTTCCAAGCATTTAAGAAAAACACAAGAAAACCAGAGTGTGAATATGATATTTTGATTTCACAATTGCAAGAGAACTTAATAAAAACATGCGAGTATCGAACTTTGCACGAACAAGGGTCCAACCCCTAAAACGCATTCACCCAAACCCATGCACCCCAAGCATTTACATGTATATATGGCCGAAGCCCATTTTTTCAAAATATCCTTCCATTTCTCTTTCTTAAAATAGCTATCACTATAGGTGATAGTTCGCGTGCCCAGGACACTCATCAAGTGTATCACAAAGATACCAATCTGGGGATCCCTTCTCCAAAATGGGTGTATAACCCAAAAGAAAACTCACTCCCACATGCAATGTGTAGTATGCAAGAACTTTCGTTCCAAGATGCATATGCATATATACACAATATAGTATGCTTTACCCCCAATGCATTATAGGATAAATCTCACTCATACGTCCAACATGTAGTCTGCAGGAAGTAAACTTCCAAATATAATCATCATGAAATATGCTTGTTTCCATCTCATTCCAATCTCAAATCCAGGTAGAAAACATGATATAGATGCTTCCAAAACAATTTAAACGAGTAATGTACTTTGAAAGTCAAGTAAGGTACTCTGAAAATACCATAAACATACACTCACCAGCACCGTTGTTCAAACATTTTCCTTGCCTGGTTCAAACTTTTTCCTTGCCCTTGAGTGAGGCCTCAATGCCTTCCTCAAACGTCCCGTCAAAACAATTACAATTTCAATTCACATGAATATATAGTTTTGACAAGAAAATAATGAAAGCATTAAATCAAATCAACTGAATCGATAACCATCTTTAATCACTTATTAGAGTCTTTAATTAGTCCCTAATACCTTCCAAACACATTCCAAGTCTATACCCGAACACTCCAAGAAGTACCAAAAATCTGTCAGAAAAACCTAGTAGGGACCGGTCTCCCACCATATGGGGGACCGATACCCGCCACTCAGGTACCCCACTGCTCACCCAGGGGACCGGTACCTGCCCAAAAGGGGATTTTGGCTAACTTACTGCTTTTATTGGGGACCGGTCTCCCTGCATGTCGGGGACCGGTACCCGCCTGTACAGAGCCGATTTTTCAGAAAATATTTTTGACGAACCACTTCGTCCCCAACCTTCCTAACTCAATCTTTTTGCTTCCAAAACTCAAAAATCATTTATGGGAAAGTGTTCTAAACACCTAGATGTCAAACATACTCAAATGGTGGCCTTCATAACTCTTCGTTTCATCAAAAATTCAAGTTTTGAAGATCTAGATCTAGGTTTTTCTCCAAAAACGAGTTTGATACAAAACACTCAATCTAGCCCTAACAATGGACGAAATCAAAAAATAAAATCGATAAGAATGATCTTACTTGAGTTGTGAACAAGGTTGGAGAAGAGATTTTCTTCCAAGAACGATCCATGGAAATTCTTCAAGCCAATCTCTCTCTCCCTCTCCCTCTCCCTCTAGACAGATTTTTAGCAAGAACAAGAATGGGGGCTAGGGCATCCCCAACCCCTACAAATCAGATTTTAACATTAATTTACCTCTTTGCTCCTTTATTAATCCCCCTAATTATCCTTGTGTGCCATTGTTCCCATATATTCAATACTTATATTACTTAACCTCAATTTTTATCATTAAACATTCTTTTGTAATTTTCTTTCACTCTAAAATTCCAAATGAAATATTAAAATTTTTAATCTCACGTTTGATAATTATTATAATTATTTGAAATAAAAAGAATTAGACGAGATGGGTATTACAGGAATCGAGGCTAATTCGGAGAAAATTAAGGCAATTCTCGATATGCAATCGCCTCGGTCCGTAAAGGAGGTTCAGAGGCTAACAGGAAAAGTTACAGCGCTCAGCCGTTTCATGTCCCGAGCAACGAACAAATGCCAACCATTCTTTAAGATACTAAAGAAAGCCTTTCAGTGGACTAACGAAGCAGAAAATGCATTCCAAAGATTGAAGTATTATCTCCAGACACCACCATTTCTTAGTTGTGCGCAACCCCGTGAGCACTTATTCTTGTACATAGCTATTTCTTCTTATGCAATGAGCTCGGTGTTGATCAGAGAGCAAGAGGGGGTACAACACCCAGTTTATTATGCTAGCAGATCACACAGGGGGCCAGAATCCAGGTACCCAAAGGTTAAGAAAATAGCCTTTGTGGTGGTCACGACAACGAGGAGGTTAAGACCTTACTTTCAAGCACATTCAATTAAAGTTCTGACAAATCAGCCATTAAGGCGCGCATTGCACAATCCGGACACCTCAGGGAGACTTATTCAGTGGTCCGTTGAGCTGAGGGAATTTGATATTGAATATCGGCCGAGGACAGCAATAAAGGGGCAAGTACTCGCTGACTTTATCGCAGAGTATACATGTCTCGATGCCTTAATTGGGGAGCAATCAGAGCATCCGATGTGACTCTTATTCGTTGATGGATCTAAATCCAAGCAGGCCAGTGGAGCACAACCAGACAGAGTATGAGGCCTTGATAGTTGGTCTTCATCTCGCACAGGCAATGGGTGTCAAGGCTTTAGCCGCCATTAGCGATTCACAGCTAGTGGTTGGGCAGATCAGAGGAGAATTTGAAGCCAGGGAAGAGACGATGGGAAAATACCTCAAAGTGGTAAAGAAGTTGCTTAAGAAATTTGACAACTTCGAAATCTCTCAGGTGCCAAGGGAAGAAAACGCAGAAGTTGACCAGCTTGCAAGATTGGCCACTGGACAAGAAGAGCACATCCCGGAAGGAGTGTTGTTGAGAACCTTAGAAAACCCTAGCACGGACATAACAATCCAGGAGGTGAAGGCGCTCGATTATGCTAATTCATGGGAAGATCCCATCGTCCAATATATTAAGCACGGAGCAGTACCAACAGATAAGAACCAGGCAAGGATGTTGAGAATGCGAGCTGCTCGGTACGTGTTGATGGGTGACGTTCTTTATAGAAGAAGTTTTATTCTACCATACCTACGTTGTCTGACAAAACCAGAGGCGGATTATGCAATGAAAGAGGTCCATGAGGCATTTGTGGTGGCCACCATAGTGCTCGGACTTTGGCATATAAGATCATGAGGCTGGGGTACTATTGGCCGACCATGCAGAAGGACTGTGTCGATCTAGTCAGGAAATGTGATTCGTGTCAGAGATATGTGAACATCTCGCACAAGCCTTCTACTCCGTTATCACCCATGCAGGGGCCATGGTGTTTCGCGCAATGGGGGCTAGATCTGATTGGGTCTTTGCCCAAGGGACGGAGCCAAATGTAGTATGCAGTGGTGGCGGTTGATTACTTCACAAAATGGGTCGAAGCCAAGGCATTAATCACAATCACTACAGCCAGTGTCGTTGATTTTCTGTAGAAGAACATCATCTGCAGGTTTGGGTTGCCTCGAGTCCTAATCGCCGATCTAGGCCGACAATTTGACAGCTTAGAATTTAGAGATTATTGTAGCACAAAGGGGATACACGTCAACTATACCTCTCGAGCATACCCAAAGGCCAATGGGCAGGCCGAAGTAACCAATCGGGAAATCAAGAAGGGGATCAAGAGAAGACTTAAAGCAGCAAAGAAAGCTTAGCCAGATGAGTTACACACGATCTTATGGGCATACAGAACCACGCCAAGGGCAGCCACGGGGGAAACACCTTACGCAATGGCTTTCGGAGCGGAAGCAGTGGTTCCAGTGGAGGTAGAGCTTCTCAATCACCGAACAGCATCATTCGACGACCAGGATAACAGGGATCACCTCAGAATAGAACTGGACTTATTGGAAGAAAAGATGGAAATAGAAGCCCTAAGGGTAGCATCATATCAGCAGAGGATGGCAAGGTATCATGATTCTACGGTCTTGGTTAAAAATTTTAAGTCGGGAGACCTGGTACACAGGAAGGTAGACCCCACAGGGAGAAGGCTCAAGAAGCTTGGCCCTAACTGGGAGGGTGCTTATCAGATACTCTGCCATACAAAGGCAGGTGCATATCGGCTCGTCACGCTCAAAGGAAGGGAGGTACCAAGCTCATGGAATGCTGATCACTTAAAGTTATATTGCAAATGATTTATCAATCCATGTATCCAAAATTCTTCTCATTGACTAATGCAAATCGAGTTTTCTCCCAACATTGTCTTTATCTACATTCAATCACTTCTGAAATTTATATATACGAGAATTGCAGAAACATGATGCTACGACATATCGATAAAGTAGCAAAATTGCTCGGATCGACAGTCCTACGAGACACGATGCTATGGCATCTCGACAAAGCAGCAAGACTGCTCGGATCGACAGCCCTACAGGACATGATGCTATGGCATCTCGAAAAAGCAGCAAGACTGCTCGGATCGACAGTCCTACGGGACATGATTCTACGACATCTCAAAAAAGTAGCAAGACTGCTCGGATCGACAGTCCTATGGGACATGATGCTATGGCATATCGACAAAGAAGCAAAATTGCTTAGATCGACAGTCCTACGGGACATGATGCTACGGCATATCGAAAAAGTAGCAAGACTGCTCGGATCGACAATCCTATGGGACATGATGCTACGGCATATCGACAAAGCAGTAAGACTGCTCAGAACGACTGTCCTATAGGACATGGTGCTACGACATCTCGACAAAGCAGCAAAACTGCTCGGATCGACCGTTTTACGAGACATGATGCTACGACATCTCAAGAAAGCAGCAAGATTGCTCGGGCCAACTGTCCTATAAGACAGGGCACTATGGCATTTGCACGAAACAAAACAATCTCAATTAAATATGATAGCGCAGAAGTAAATAAGCAAATATAAGCGACAAACAACAATTATACAAGTAAAGACCTTAGTATACCTAAGCACTTCATTTGGGGGAGAAGATCGGATAACACAGAAGCTAAAAACACAATAGTCCAAAAGACTGTTCAAATACAATAGCAAATAAGTATTAGAACTCCAAAAGTCACTAAAAAGTCATTACAAATTAGTCATTACAAATTGTACAAGCATTGGTCAGTCAATTTTTGTTTCATCATCAAGACAGCTCGGATCGACAGTCCTACGGGACATGATGCTACGACATATCGACAAAGCAGCAAGACTGCTCGGATCGATAGTCCTACAGGACATTATGCTACAGCATCTCGAAAAAACAGCAAGACTGCTCGGATCGACAGTCCTACGGGACATGATGCTACGGCATCTCAAAAAAGTAGCAAGACTTCTCAGATCGATAGGCCTATGGGACATGATGTTATGGCATATCGAAAAAGAACCAAAACTTCTTGGATCGACAGCCCTACGGGACATGATGCTACGGCATCTCGAAAAAGCAGCAAGACTGCTCGGATCGACAGTCCTACGGGACATAATGCTACGGCATATCGACAAAGCAGCAAGACTGCTCAGAACGACTGTCCTATGGGACATGGTGCTACGACATCTCGACAAAGAAGCAAAACTGCTCGGATCGACCGTCTTACGAGACATGATGCTACGGCATCTCAAGAAAGCAGCAAGATTGCTCGGGCCAACAGTCCTATAAAACAGGGCACTATGGCATTTGCACGAAACAAAACAATCTCAGTTAAATATGACAGCGCAGAAGTAAATAAGCAAAGATAAACGACAAACAACAATTATACAAGTAAAGACCTTAGTACACCTAAGCACTTCACTTGGGGGAGAAGATCGGATAACACACAGAAGCTAAAAACACAATAGTCCAAAAGACTGTTCAAACTCAATAGCAAAGGAGTATTAGAACTCCAAAAGTCGCTACAAAGTCACTACAAATTAGTTATTACAAATTGTACAAGCATTGGTCAGTCAATTTTTGTTTCAACAACAGAAATAGTGGTAGAAGCCTCAACATTTTCTTGGTCCTTGTGGGCTTCGGAACTCTCGAGAGCCACAGCAACATCCACGGTTTCATCAACACGAGCTGAAGATTCCTCAGCTATAGTTGACGCTTTTTCAACACCTTCCTCGCCTTTTTCGGCATCTTCTTCGTTATCCTCAACAACAACAAGGATATCTCGAGCACCATCCTCCACGACGGGTATGTCGATGGTTATCCCCATCTCATCGGGCATCGAATGAAAAACAAAAAAGTCGAGGTCGGGGTAGTAGATAGGCATCGCAAAACATCTCGATATCACTACAAGAAATCTGGGTTTTCCCCGCGTTTTGAAAACCCCAGAAAAAGTTCCAAAAACCCACAAAAAGTCCTCTCGACACTTTTCCCGGCGTTTTGAAAAAATGCCCTGGATGCCGCCCCCGAGAATGCTTTCGGGCATTTCACAAATGCCGGAATAACTTTTTCCTCTTTACTGGCGTTTGTGGAATGCGGGGAAAAGCCCCAGAGTATTCCCAGGGAGAAAAGTCTAGAATATTCCCGGGGTTTCTAAAAATGCCGGGAATACTATTAAAATTTTAAAAAATATAATTTCTACTTTTTTCCAAATTAACTAAAAAATATTTTTTCACATCATGAACATAATATATGAAGTAGGTTTTTGTTGAAGAGTTAAGAGCCATTATAGATGCTGTAAATTTTCACATCTATTTTCTGTTGCAAGTAAGAAATGAAGATAGAAAGGGTGTGATGTGTCTAAGTGAGAGGCAAATAAGAAAATAGGGTTATGCCAGTAACTAAATGCTAGTGTGAAGTTTTTCATAGGGCATGCCTAAAATTCTAAATTCAACACATAAGAGACATCAACAAAGTACCCATGTCAGACACTTGACACTCGAATAAGGGTATCAGAACTGTGCCAAACAGATGTACACAAATGTACACACAGACACAGTCCTAAAATGATGTGTACCTCTGAATTTCTCTTCAATACATGGCTTGTGAGTGTAGTAGCCTGCATCCTTTCTGACTACACTTTGTTCCATGTTCTACAATGACTCGCAATTCCACGGACAAAAAACAAATAAAATTGCTAAGTTCTTGAGATTTGAAGAATAAAAAAAGCAGGTACACAAACGGTCAAATGCAGGTTCATTTTCAATACTGTACAGGATAATAGGAAAGTCAAAGGGTGTCAAAATAATATCATCTCAATCGACAACATATCAAACGAAAGCGCCAATCAGGGAAAGTTTATTTTTCCAAATGATACAGAAATGACACGGGCAAATGAGAAGCCAGTATTTCCAAACCCAGCATGATTTATTCACACCATGAGTCGAATTGCAGAGCAGAAACAGTACACCTTATGCAACAGCCAGCAGGGAAGAACAGATCTGAATACTACCATTTCACAGCACATGAAATCACATAATTTATGATGCTTGACGATGATTGTGAAGTTTGAACTATACTGTACCTCATCTCCAGGTGAACAAACAGCTAGCACTGCTTGAAGGATGCTCTGCTTTGCTCCATTACTCACCACAATCTGATCAGGTGTATAAGAGATCCCATTCTCCTCTGCCATAAGGAAATAAAATTTCAAAATCCCTATCCTAGCAGGAAAAACAATTAATTTAATTGGAGAAAAGCATTAACTTAGCAAAACGACTAACCCTTCAGCTTGTGAAAAATAGCTGAGCGGAGTTCCAGGGTTCCAACATTTGGTGTGTACCTCGTATAGCCTTTACGTATTGCATTAATCCCAGCCTAATCTTATAAGTTCACAAAATTCAGGAAAAAAGAGTTACAAAATGGTGCAGGAACTGGGAAACGTAATTTTCACATAGATAAATCATTTAAAGAATGGTCAAGAATTACCTCTGTTATCACAGCTGGGGTATCGAAGTCAGGTTCACCAGCTGCTAATCGGATAACAGGCACACCAGCTTGTACAAGAGCTGTTGCCTGATCGGTTATAGCCACTGTTTTGGAGGGCTTCACTGAATTCACTCTGGGACTTAATGAGATACCAACCTCAAGTTGTTCAGAGCAGCATACTGCTCTCACAATAGGACTTATCTCTTCTGCATCTGTAGTTGCTTTGCATTTTCCAAATATCTAACCAGAAGCAGAATCAGCTAAGAAAGGATGTTCCGTGATTTGTCATAATATAATTCTGTACCTGGAACAATGAGTTCTAACTTAACTCTAAAGGAAGACAGCCGAAAAATGGAACTCATTGTGTTGCTTTCAACCATTAGTCATCCCAACCCAATTACAGCATAATATGCGAAATTGATGATGATTTAGAATAGAGAAAATAATCATAATTTCACTGTTTCATTACATAAGGAGCGTTGTTTGTGATCCACGGATATATATGAGAGCCTTCCATCACCGCATGATGCCACATTACTCTCAACTTATGCAAAATTTTAAAATACCATTTGTGATGCTACGACAAATTAAGTTGTAGTGTGAAAACAATTGTGATGCATGAAAAATACGTTGTAAACAAATGTGGATAATTTGGAGGAGGAGGAGAATACCTTCCTCAGGTAAGATGATGCTTGGCAGTCATTCCTGAAACCATAAAAAATCATCAAACAATAATCTCAAACTATGGAATTAGAGTTGCATTTTTTCCACTTTGTAATATTGAGTATATTATCAATTAGGAAATATATATGTTTGTGTTCAAAAGAAATGACTTCTCACTTTGCATCACTAATTCAATTCTATTTCTGGTTATGGTAAATTGCAATCTCATTATCATTCACATGGATACAACACAAACAGAAACACAAGACATTCCCCACCCACGAGCTACAAATGCAATCTCACTATCAACAATGCATATATATATAAACACATCTGCAATCTCACAGCAGCGGCAAAAAATAATCAGCAACAGCGTATAAGCAGAAACACCAGCACAAAAATGTCCATATACACATGTGTGCGTGATGATTGAAAATTCGGGAACCTTACAAACATAAAATTTGTACCTAAATAGCAGAACACGTTTTGAAGCCAGTTGTAACCCAAAGCAGACCAAATCCTCAAATCCAAACACATTTATAGTAAATCATCATTGAACATTAGTGTTTCTATCAAAAACTGTTGGAAATTTCACAAAGAAAGAAGGAATGAACCAAAAGAGAGAAGTCATTGGTAAAGTTGGTAGACTTTTCTGTCCCCATTTTGTGCTCGTCATTCCCAACATGATCAACCTTTCAGCTAATCGTTGGTAAAGTTGGAAGGTGAAAGCCAATGAATCTTTATCATGTTAACGAGGAGCAACACTTCGTTATGTTTCTTGGATTCTTTTTAAGACCGATGAAAATAACAAATAAGAATTCAGATATACATGAACTATTTGAAAATGTGAATTAAAAGCCTTCAAGCATGCCTTAAATGCAATGAATAATAAACTGGAACATCTGCTTCTCATTGAGGAACTAGTTTAGGCTAGTGTAGAACTGCAACCTCAATGTTGATGTCAAATAGGTCAATGTTATGGAAGACGAGAATATTGTTCTAGTGATATGCAAGGGAACATGGAACTACAACACCCAAATAACAAAGTTCTCACATATTGGCATCCCCCAAATGATTGTATTCAAGTTCTATTCAGGGGCTCATCAAACCCTAAACAACGAAATGACCATATTAGAAATATATAAGGATGTATCAACACATCAGTTATATTTGCATTCTTTGAGTGCAAAAGTTATCACATCAAGCCCTTCTTGTTGCGTAAAACTCATCCTCGAGTTTAAGATTGTATTATAGTTTGAATCGATGTTACATTTTATGAAAACACTTTGTCATAGCATGAATCAAAATTGATTGGGTATTATAATCCTCCATGTTAAGTAGATACCATAATGACACTTTCGCCAGTTGATATAGGTGTTGTATATTCACACCACTTCGCATCAAATTGCATAATAAGTTAAGAGGCAAGGTAAATGTAGGTCACAAGCCACTCTTTCCATAAGTAAAACAAAATTATTATTTCCAGTATTCATAGGTAAACCACAAGATTCATTCGTGGTCTTAAGTCATTTTAAGTGCTTTTTTTTGTTTCTCAAGAAGTAATAGGTGGTAATGCTTCATTACTTATATCCTAACAGTCCTAGTGGGTAAGTTAAGTTTAGCATCATTTCATTATACATTGTCTGTGTTTGTGGTTTTTTTTTTCAATGTTTCGATTAATTTGTTCCCCTTCTCAAGTCAATTCACAGAATCGCCACTGCCCATCATGGATGTTGGAGATTGGACATTGCTAACTCAATTGACCCCTTGATTTATCTACAGTGTGCTCTCACTGTGATTTTTTCATATGAGAAAGCTACTACATGTAGAAACAGAACTGGTAATTCCTAAGTCCCCAAGTCCCTAAGTCCCAGGCCTTGACCACGTTCCTCCCAGAGCGCAATTAAGTGGATTAAGGACGACAACTTTTTGGTCCGCTCCCTATGTCTCAGACGATATGTTTGATGTAAGACAGTGACAAGTTTTCATGCCTACACATTGTCCAATGAGATGGCATACTAAACTCCCATTTGTCTGGTTGTATTCCTACCTGATGCACCATTTGTCATCTTCAACTGGAGCTGTTGTGAACCTCAATTACTGCTTACTTTTTCATTGTCCATGTTTAATAATTAATTGCAACTGATATTAATCCATAAGCAATGGCAACAATGGCATGCTTGCAAGGCTACCTAGAAATCTTTCACTCTACAAACACAAGTCATTTGGCCTAAATGAACTATGCCTAACCCCATTGTTCATCACCTCGCACTCATGTCTTCCAGCATAAACGACTTTACATTTTCTTGACTTAAAACCTGCATTTGTTAGTTTTTCTTGTAGTTTTAAATTATTACAGATATCCACCCCACACCACTTGTCAAAGTGGTAAAAACTTGTCCCTCTAAAAATTAGATTGTAGGTTCAAGTCTTGGGGCAGTCACTTTGTGCATTAAATCCAAAGGTTAGGTTTGTACTTAATCCATCTCATCCCAAACAATCATAAATGGATATTAACTGGGTGTTAGTTTTAGTTTTTATGCATAGACTTGGCATAAGTTTAGTACTAATCCCATCTAACATGGTCAAGATGGGCTTCTCAGTGAGCATGGAATAAATCTGAAACAGGTTGATTTTAAAAGCAAATTCAGTGAGCATAATAAAGAATAACAATGCGATGAGATAACTTAGATAAGTCAACTTAGATTTGTGAAACTTCTTTTGTTGCAAAAAGTATCAATGACATGCTCAAATCGAGAAATGTCCCAAAATGTACTTCAAAAATATTAAATACAGTAGATTACGAACAAATCAGGCAAGTTAGTGACAAACAAGTGTCCAAATTTCCTTAAAGTGAACAATGCTAGAAAAAAACAGCAAAACCCAAAGTGGTATAAACAGAAGTAGGAAAAAGGAGACCTGAGACCAACGGGGAAACGAGCAAATAGAGGGTGGCAAAATAGATGTCCAAGCGGCTAATCCGCCACCAGATCATCAACCAGATGGTGCAGCCTTCACGTACTTTTCGAATCGAATGAAGCACCAGAAGGCAAGCAAGGAGAAGAGGTGCCTCGATGAACACGACATGCGGACTATGTGTTCTTTATCTTCTGTGCCCTGCTTTGATTCAGCTCTGCTCAAGGAACATGGTCTACGAGCCCCAACCTTTTGATAGCCCCTTTCAATAGGTGCAGCTTTTGTCACGATGCAACCCTGCTTTGATTCTTTCTCTTGTTCGCGAAGAACTAACTCAGCAGAAACCCTATCTTCTCTCTCTTTCTATCTCTGTTTTATTTGGCGTAGTCCTTGAACTAAAACAGATTTCAAGTGGACCAAAATTAAAAACGGGATTTGGCATAAACGTCCTAAAAGAAATGCCACAAAAACTACTATTTGTTGTAGTGTACCTTCATCGAAGTACTGCTGAATCCTCCGTTGGAAGTTGTCTGACTTTACCATCGAGGTGGCTATATCCGTCTTCAGATCATCCTTCACCTTCTGAAATGTCTCATACGCCAGGTATTCCTCAATGATTTTTCCTCGAGCAACTTCAAGGACTTCTGATTGTTGGGCTTCGAGAGATAAGAACTTGTTTTTCCCGTCTTTGGCTTCAGCCTGGGACTTCTCGGCAAGCTCCTTGTTAAGTTTCAACCCGTCTTTGGCCTTCTCCAGCTCTTGGTTGGCAGAGGCGAGGTTTGAAACAGCAGCATCCCGGGCAGCAGTCAGGTCGTCTATAAGAGCATCTGATGACTCCTAGGAGAACTTAATTTGACCAAGTTCTTTGCCCAGAGAGACGTCGGTAGTAAAGCTCCGATTTGTAGATTCCAGGGTATCCTTCTCATTGGAAAGCACTCTCACTTGTCTGCCCAGGAACTCCATCCGAATTATAGCATGTGCAAAGAGAAGTACGTCATGGAGGTCTAAGAAACAACATGATTAAGAAAATCAGAAAGTGGCTTGGCAATCTCATACCTTCCCAAACTCGAACAGACCTGCCTTGTAAAGGTCCGTGGGATCGGTCGCGGACATAACCTTGATGTCGGCAGGCTAGGCAAAATGCCTCATCCTCTTCACTGTCACCTCAGCATCACAGAGCCCTGAGATGCAATCATCGTGTTGGCGCAATGAAGTTCCTCGCCCAGTGTCAGCTCGGGTTGGAGGAACAGCAAGGACAAGCGCCACAGGAGGAGGTGGATCAACCATGGGTCTCTTCCCCAAGGCTTTGTCAAGGACAATGTCGGATGTCGAAGCCTTTTTCTGAGGAGAAACACATCCTTCCTTTATAACAATCCCCCTTTTAGGGGCAGCGGTACCTAAGAGGGTTGCGACGTCAGCATCCTTGCCCTCATCCCTTCTTCTCTTCAGAGGGCGCTTGGGGATGACTGGGGCGGCTTTCTGCTGCTTCGACATCTCTGCAAGGAATTAAGACAAATTGGTCAGAATAGCGCACGAGTACGGCAAAAGTCGCCACTAAGTGATACTACCTCTTTCGATGGCAAGGGTCATATTCCCGACTTCAGGTCCCATGAGATGAGTAGCTAAGGATTCATAGGACACAAGAAGGGAGTATTTACGAACTGAATGACCTCATGCTCTTGTCACCTCCTCTCTCCGTTTCTACGACATGGTCATGCGTTCCCGACCTGCGACACAAGAGAAAAATAGATCAGAATTGTAATCAACAAGAACATATTCCATAAAAATAATACCTAGGAAGAGATTAAAAGCTCACTCTCGACAGAAGGGAAACCCCATTGCCCGCAAACGGGAAAGCTCTTCTTCTCCTCCTAGGAGTAAAACTCCCAATCTGAGCCTCCTACGAAGAAGAACTTATCCTTCCAGGACTCGTTGGACGAGGGGAGATCTTTGACCAAGTCTTCTCCATTGTCTCATTTGAAAAAGTACCACCAGCCACGAGTCATTGGGCTTTCTTTCAAGTTAAAAAGGTGAAGAAAGACCCTTAGGGACATCGGAGATTTACCACCCGACGAAGCACTCCACAGCACAGCGCACCCGACCAGAGTTCTCCAAGCATTGGGGGTCAGTTGCCCTGGCACCAGCCAAAAATGTGCAAGGACTTCCCTAGCTAAAGGAGGGATAGGGATATGTAATCCCCCCTCCAAGGCTCCCAGATAGATACAAGCATCATCGGGGGTACTGGAGCAAGCGCTTACACCCTTACGAGGGACTCGAAGTAGTACGTTTTTAGGGATGTCATATTTGTCCCTAATTAGCTCCAAATCGGAAGCAGAAAAGGAGGATTCAAAATTTCAAAACGCGAATTCATCTTTGGGCCGATGGTTCCTAATGGGGCGAGCCGCTATAGGCTCCTCCCGTGAAGCTAACAACCTGGTGGCCTCCCGTCCTATGAGGGGGGCAACCTCCACGTCTGTTTCGACATCTTCCGCCGTGGGAGAGAGGACAACCCTTTTACTGGAACTTGCCATTGGCGACCCTAAAATCTGATGACAGGAGTGGTAAGGGGAAGTGCAGGAGTAAGAGGTGAAGAGTGTGACGTACCTAAGAAGGCTCCAGGAGAACTCAAGAACTGCAGGAGACATGGGCAACGACTAAGGGAGAAGGCAGAAGGTTTCTTGCAAACAATGCATAAGGAAGAAGAGTGAGAGAAGGCCAAACGCTTCAATCACCCCCTTGGAAAGATAAAAACGCTCGACGGTGGAGATCAAATAGAAATTCCCGGGAAAAGCGCGGGAACCGCGATGGGCGACACGTAGCCCCCAACATTTAATGCGCACGCATAACAAGGGAGGCTAACCGTCAACAGAAGA
The DNA here is from genome assembly GCA_002855965.1 of Monotropa hypopitys. NCBI lineage: Eukaryota > Viridiplantae > Streptophyta > Magnoliopsida > Ericales > Ericaceae > Monotropa > Monotropa hypopitys. The sequence continues at coordinate 1,479 of NMUG010001716.1, read as the reverse complement.
CATTTGTTTCTGACCTCCCGAGCCGATCAAAAGCCCAAAAACAGGGGAGCAACAGATAAGGGAAATAGTTCGGCAGGTCAGCTCAGACCCGACCTCCAAGTAGGAGCTCGGCCACAGACGGGATGGGTCACGCTGGACAGCAGATGGGGAAATGTCTAATTTGTGATCTAGTATGCACTTCAAAGGAGGTACGCAGGAGAGATGCCGATAGAGGAAACATAACTAAGCCCTGCAATGCAAGACGAGAATGGCGGGATTGTAACACCCCTCGATTTTAATGAAAACATTTCAAGTATTTTTTTTTGAAAGACATATATAAAAAGGAGGGTGTTAATCATTGTTATCTATCACAATCAGTAGAACAATCATCACAGTACAAATGATATAGAAAAGAGAGAAGATACATCTACTGAGTTTATTACAATTGATTAACTGAAAGAAAAGGGGAAGGAGGTACAACCGCTACCTACTACAACTGTAAAGGAAAGCACAACTACAAATGTGCTACAACCTGAGAACCGAACTGAAGTCCCAAGTGCAAAGAGAGCCAAGGTTGCAGCTCCAAAGGAACCAGCTGCTAGCACAAGCTCCGAGTCCCCCTGCAAGAGAAACCCTGCAGTACAATCCTGGAAAAGAGAGAGAAAGGAGGGTCTGAGCATTCCACGGCTCAGCAGGAAAACTATTAACTACTACGAAGTGCACACACGAGAATGTGTGCCTAATTGTCCTCACAAGGATAGAGAGAGAGGAGAACCCAAGGCATAGAAATACACTCAACCACCAAAACGATAAGGCAAACCAACACTCTCTCTTGTGATAGTAAGTGTAAACCCAACGTCACCCAACCCAACGTACAACAAGTGAAATCAACAACAAAACCTCCAAGGATAACCCAAACACAACCACTACCTCACTACCAATACCACCCACCATCCCATGATTGTTATAGATTTAGGTGTTGATCATCTTGGTGACATATTTGAGTTAAAGAGGTAGATTTTCCATATTTCATTTATTATCAACAATTGTCTCCACTTATCGAAATAAGGGAGCCCAAGCCATCCATTCCGACTTTTCCCACATCAAGTGTGAGTCACATACTAGGAGGTCGCACTAGGTCCTACCTACCACACGCAAGGGCTAGGTCATTGGACACCGCAATCGTCAAGACCAACAGCCTCCTTGGCGACACAAAGAGGTGGCACAAGACTATCATCGAGTCCTCAACACGGCTATTCCCACTTGGCGGCTCAAGGGGTCACGACGGGCATCACACACGCAATATCAACCGAGAAGGGCAAACGCATCCTTAACCCGGGGTCGTAACGCGGGTAGGGCAAACACATCCTAAACCCGGATGGGTACCATTTACCACATAAGTCCTACCACCACACGCAAGGGCTGGGTCTCGGGACATAACCGAACTTATCCTTACCCATCCACAACACAAGGGCAAGGGTCACGGGACACAATTCACAA
>NMUG010001715.1:0-17276 GCA_002855965.1 Monotropa hypopitys | reverse complement strand
TGACACTAAGGATGGATATGTCATCTTGTGTCTCTACGTGGATGATATGCTAATCGTTGACAGTAATGACAAGATGGTCAAAGCCACTATGAACATGTCAAATTCTAAGTTTAACATAAAAAATATAGGCCTTGTAGATGTCATTTTAGGAGTAAAAATCACTCACACATCAAATAGACTTGTATTATCACAATCTCATTATATTGATAAGATACTTGACAAATTCAACAAGTCTGATAAACCATGGTCAGGACTCGTGCCAAGCCCGATCCCAGAATGATGCCAATAATGGTCATCCGAACAAGGAGACTCGACGATACACATCTACAATACACCTCAATATTCCTTATTAATAACCATCAACCATCTTACAATGATAAATAACAGCGAAAGGCTTAAAAAATTTGCATAATCCCAAGTTTGAAAACATATCCACAACTACTATGCCATAATCTCTTAAAATGAAAGTCGCTAATTGATAATAACACGAGTCTGCTCATCAAAAATTCTCAAATATAATCCCTCAACAAGTTCTCTCAAAAAACATCTACTAACATTAAATTAGAAGAAAAGAACCTGATAAGCATATGACTCTCTATCTACCCAACTCTACCAACAAATACTGACTCGGCTTATAATGGATCCAACTCTATAACTTCCTTATGTGGATATCAAATGAACAAAACAACAATAAATATCCAAGAGTGTGTTAGATATAGAAATAGTATATCCAATACAACATTCTCGCAAATAAATAAAATGAGACAGTAAATATATCAGAGTGTGAAACTAACATTCATTTCACATGCTCAACATTTATTCAATGTTCTTATCCTATTGTCCAATTATTGAGATTTTCTTTTATCTGGCATCACTCGTCATTCGATGGTTCTAGATTAACAACATTTATTCCGCTGTAAGCCTGTTGTATCATGACCGTAAGCCCTGTCTCTACAAGCACGTCTGTCTACGATGAACATATATAAAATGTCCAAATCCACCACCTGACATTATGCGCCATACACTTGGTTTGCCGAAGGTCACCATTCTTTACTAGTCAACCATATTTATCATGGTACTCATTTTCACATTTCTTTATCAGAAAACAATTATTAAACTTGTTCACAGTGTCATCTAGTATTTTTAGTGCATGCTAAAATAAGGTGCGTATTTACATGTCTACATGTTTTACAATGATATAAACGTATTGAAATCAAAGAACACATAGCACATTGACAAGTAAATTGTACCACATAGACAGTTGGCATATATAAAAAACTCACTGATACCATAAAACAAAGAGAGGTAAATCACTTCGACACCTCACGAGTGCTTGCTTCCCGACCTGTAGGAGAGGGAACCGAGGCCGCAATGCAGACTGCTCGCAGGATGCCTAGAGTAGGTCATGAGGCCTTCAAAGCGATCAGAATGAAGTTCAAAACCTTTATTTTCAGAATGGTCCACTCCCTCAAGGATGAACCTTTCTGGAGATGGCCCACCAAACAGGGAAACCAAGCTCAATTAAAGGCCATAGGACTCAGATGCAACTATTATAGGGAGTATGTCTATATGGCTGAGCAATGATAGGTGTACATTTAATTTCTAGAAGACTTTTTAGCGGCATGTCATCTGAAGGAGTTTATTGCCCAAATGCCCAGACAGGACACTAGGCCTAGACGGGTGGATATATGCGACAACTCTTCAGATGAGGACCTACCTCCACTAGGGACCATCACCATGATCAATGGAGCCATAGAGCTGAGCTCCAAGATTGAGTCTTGTGCTCAGAAAAGAAAGGAAGGTCACGAGCATCATGTGCTACAATTCGGGCAGAAACGTGAGAGGGAGTAGAGTGGAAAGCCCGCCCAGATCTCATTCTCAAAGGAAGACCTAGATGGGGTTACTTTCCCGCACAATGATGCATTGGTGATCACGCTGAGCATTAATAGGTATGATACAGAGAGGATCTTGGTGGACCAGGGTGGTTCTACCGATATCTTGTACTTTCAAGCATTCAAGAGGATGGGATTCACCCAGGCCGACCTCAAATCGACAAGGATGCCGCTCATTGGTTTCAGTGCAGAGCCAGTCTGGCTCTTGGGAGTCATCACCCTTCCAGTCCGAGCAGGGAAGGTGACCATGGATATAGAGTTCTTTGTGGTGGATGTGCCATCAGCCTACAACGCCATGATTAGGCGTATATGGATGCACCGAATGGGGTCCATTCCTTTCACCTACTACCAGATTGTCAAATTCCTAGGTCCCAAAAGTATTGAAAGCATCAGAGGAAACCAGAAGTCAGTCAGAAACTACTTCATAGCTTCCATCAGATCCAGTCCCAATGCCGAGCAGGTAAAGTCCATTGAAGTCCCAGACCAGTCTGTCTTGGATGATGTAGGTATGGACCCCTCCACCCGTGTGGTCAAGAATCTAAGAAAGGTTCCTGCCCACGAGACTGGTGAGAAGAGGTACTTTCTAATTGGGGATGAGCTCCTGCTTGGTTCCACAATCTTAATTGTGAAATGGACTGTAAAACTTAGTGGGTTCAATGGAAGTCTAAATCGGAGAATTAAATCAAACACTCAAGCGTAAGTGAATTGATTCAAAATAAGTTGTCAATCAAGCATTATAATTTTGCTAAGTAACCAGATCATCTCCATAGGGACTTGGGATATTTCATTTTTTCCTCAGATGGTGCTTATATGTGGAGTCTGAGAACAGAAAGTTCGATATGGTTTGATTTTCCAAATTTCTGGATTGAGATTCAAAAATAGCTGGGTAAAACAAATTGGGTATTGAAATTACTGAATGAAGAGAGGATCTAATTCTCAGATCTAAGATAATTGAATGACATTACTCTCAATATCTAAAAATTACTCAAAATCATCCACCTAACATTAGGATGATTATGGAAGATAGACGTGGAAATTTCATCAACTAGAAATTAGAATTAATAGATTAATCTGTTATAGGAATTGTAAACCACTGAGAGGTTGATTTTTTTGTAAGCATACTATGTGCCAATCTATTGATTGTCAACAACGTATCAAACTCAAAATCAAATAAGGAAGTGGGTTCAGATTTCCACAGAATTAATCTTCAATTCATGAATCAATGAATTAGTGCATGAGAGAGAGAGAGAGAGAGCAAGTGCAATTCAATCACCTCAGATCCTTGAATTAGATCCTAAGGGATTTAGCCTCTCATGGATCCTACTTCTACTGAGAAACAAATGAAATCAATAAAACTCATAATTGAATGCAACAGGAATTCAATTAGATGAAAATTCAATTACCAAGTGCAAATTAAAATCAAATGAAGAACAACTAAGTTTATCTCCTGCTGGAAATGAAAATCTATGAGAAGATGAAGAATAAAAATCCAGAAAATTGCTTAACTACTGAAATTCTAATTCTATTCTACTTTTTACTAAGAATTTAAAAGTAAGTAACTCAAAATTATGAGAGTCTCTTCTAAAACTAAATCTCTTCCCTTATATAGCAACCCTAGGGATCTCCGTCAAAATTGCAGCCAGATCCCTTTCAATTCCTCATAAATTTATTTATGTCCAAGTGCCTGCTCAAAGTTTGATGATGTCATTTACTGGGAGTTGGATTCTGGATCACTGGGAGTTCAGTTCTTCTCTTCTTACAGTGATCTGTTCCACCGGTAATTGGAGAGCCAACTACCGGGAATCCCACCTACAGCATCTCCTGCAACAACTCTTCCTTCTTTACTCCCGGTGGTTGAGTGATGCTCTACCAGGAGTTGGTACACTTCTTCAATACCTTCAGTCAGTTCTTCATGTACTCCCGGTTATGGAAAAATGAACTACCGAGAGTAAGAGAATCAGGACCCTAAAGTATGCAATCTAGGTTTCCTACTCCCGGTCATTGGAGCTTTTTACCGGGAGTTCAACCTTTCCATTCTTCATTCTTGCTTCCAACTCCCGGTCATCTGAAGCTTTTTACCGGGAGTTCATGCTTTCTTCTTGCTCCTTACTCACCATCTACCGGGAATTGGGCAGAACCTCCGGGAGTTCACCCTTTGATTTCCTTGAATAGATCATTTCCTTTCAGTCACCTGTACAACAGCTTAGGCACACACAACACTTCTCCAAAACAAGTAAAAAATATTAGTATTCAGTTGTCAAGCCAGATTCAGTGTTTCAACAAAATTCCAACCAATTCTAAGATTTTAATCCTTGAATGCATGACAAAGTAAATATGTTAACCTCATATATTGGCACTATTGAGTGCCAATCACACCCCAACTAGGAATTTGCTAGTCCCTAGCAAGTTGGTATATCAAGTAACCTAAGATCATGCCCAACTCATTCAGTCAACAACTATCAAGTAACATCTCATTCAAGCCTTTGAAGTAAGTTCATTGAGAAAAGTTTTTTTATCAAGTATAAAGAAGAACAAACCTTAGACTATCTAAGCAAGTATTATAGACCACTCAATAGCTTTGATCCAAACCTTCCCAAGTGGTTCACTCACAATAAACTCTCAATTTAGTAAGGTGTCAGAATCCCTTCCGAGAATAATCCAGTGCATGGATCTTAACAATTGGCAAAATAGCAAGAAGTATATGAACAAAATGCTACTGTCAACAAGTGCCCTGTTTTAAGCAAAACCTTCTAAAATCATCCAGGACTTTTAGGCTTGTAATGTACAAAGGTAAGGGAATTTGTGTGGAAACAATGTTATTGAGTCTTGGTCATCTACCCTAAGTGTTTCCACAATCACACAAGTATGGCATTTTCAGAAAACAACAACTCAGAAACAAGAAACATATTTATTGCTTTATTTTCTTTCAATACTCGCAATAGTTTACAAGGATAACAACAGTCAGTATGCACATCATAAAAACAAAAACAAGTCCTTCATCATTCCTAGAAGTTCAGGTTAGTTTGTGGCAGGTTTGGGTTATAAAGATAGGTTGACGGGGGTGAAGATGTTCGCTGGGATTTCTTCTACATCAGGATCTTTGGCTTTTGGAAACATTGAAGTGCTTGGGGCAGGTCCACCTCTAGCCCATTTGACCATGCCCAACTGGCTCAGTAATAAACTTTGTTCCCTCTTGGTAGATTGTTTTAATTCCTTTATCATCCATTTTCCACCCTGTTCCACTCTTTCTTGGGTGCCTTCAACAATTTTCAGCCTTCTTAGTGTGTCTTCCTGAATTTATTGCAAGTATGCAACTCTTTTTGCATTTTCTTTCTGCTCATCCTCCAAATCTTGTTGGCTATTTTTCATCAATTGAATTTTCTTTCCTTGTTCTTGTTGATTTTCCTCCAAATTTTTCAATTTCTTAGCATTTCCCATCACCATTTGCAAGATCAAGTTAGTTTTCTTCTTTTCCTCCAACTAGTTTTCAATCAAGGTGCTCATCAAATCCTTCAACTCATTTAACTCCTGACTGTCCCAAATTGGTTGCATTGGGAAGATTTGAACATGTGGTGATGCTCGGGCTTGAGTTGAAGTTGATTCAGTTTGTGGGTGAAACTGAACTTTAGGTTGTACCTCAGTTTCAGTTAGGTTTACCTTTGGTTCATCATTTGCACTGCTCTCCTTCTGAACATCCTCAGCCTTGGGTCTTTGGGGACCCATTCTATTGATGGTACTGGATGTCAAGGGCCCAAAAGTTGGTCTCTCCTACCTATCTTTAGGTCCCAATTTCATACCTGATTCTTCACAGAATTTAGTGATCATGTAAGGGTAGGGAAAGCTACTTTTTAAGCTTGCATGAAATTTAAATTCTTTGATCACTGTGTACATCATTTCAGAAATGCCCACCTTCCTTCCTCTAATCAACTCATACATCAATTGAATTTCCTCAAGAGTTGGGGATTTTTCAGACCCCTTAGGCCTGATGTTTAGGTGGATAACCTTATTCATCATAGCTATCACCTCTCTGAACATCCCTTGTTTGAAAACTCCCTTCCCTTTCTTAAAGACTTCTAATCCTTCCTTTGAACAAACTTTTACAGCCAAAGCTTCCCCCTCCAAACTTCTGTACCCTTTTTTGGGTACTCCACCTTATTAGGGCTCAACTTAGGACACTTTAAAAATTGAGCTATTCTTTCAGCTGTGACAATGATAAGTTTTCCTCTCACCTTTCCACTTACCCTATTCTCTTTTTCCTTAACCTCTAGGGTAGTGTAAAACTCTTGCATCCAGGAATGTCCTCGAACCAGGTTTTTATCCCTAACTTTTTCAAGGGCTCAGTCAAAACCATCATGGCCAAATCAATAGTTGACAGTACAATCTTTCTCTCATAAGTCACAGGTCTTGACTCAACACTTGCCTTCCAATTAAAAATTATCAAGGTTCTTTTTCCCCCACTTTTTTTTTCCTTAAGTGAGGTTGTGTTGCTAAACATTCCTCTTGGGTAGGTCCAGGGTTAGGCTTAGTGGAAGTGCTGGGATTTTCAGGCTCAGGGGGTACAACTGACATTTCAGGTTCAGTGGGAATATTTGAGATGTTAGGTTCAGTGGTGGTTGTGGGAATTTCAGATTCAGTGAGTACAACTGAGGTGTTGGGCTCATTTGGTGGTGGGTCATTAGGGGGGCTTGGTTTAGAAGTAGGATTGTCCCCAAAATGCACCCTAGGATGTGTTTTTTTTCTTAGTTGCTGCTTGGGTCTAGGCTGTGGATTCAAGGTTTCAGCATTTAGTTTAGGATCAACTTATTGGTTAGGAGGGTTTTTGGATTGTCTAGCATTTTCAGAAGGGGTTTTAGATTTCTTCCAGTGTTCATCATGTTAAGGGTAGAGTACTTTTGGTTTGTGTTTTTTTGGGTGGATGTGTTTCGTTGGAAGTTCTTTTTCTGGGTTTTTGTCAGATGGGGATTCAGTGTGGTGTTCCTTAGTGGTTTTTTTCCAATTCTTGCAACACCTCCCTGGTGATATTTTCAGGTTTGAGGTTTGAGGAGTTTAGATTTTCAGTTGAGGGTTCAATCCTTGAAGCCTCCACCACTTGTTCAGTGGCTTGAGTCTTAGTGGTTAGCTCAACCCCAACACCTTGAGAAACCCTTTCCCTTTTTCTTTTTCGTTTACATGTTAACCCTTTGTATTTATCAATAGGAATTTGATCGCCATCCATCTCCATGATCAATTCAATGCACAGAAACCACAAAAATCAAATCTGAGCCTTAAGACATGAGAAATTACCTGAAACTCCAAAATTCGTGCAGAGATTACTTTGATTTTGACAAATTACAGCATCCTACAGCTTCGGTTCATCCTCTCGATCCTTCCTGAGACTTTAATTCACTCGAATTTTGGACTCCAGGTGGTGGATTACTCCAAAAACTTCAATCACCCTGAGTTACTCACGTATGAACTCCTGCTCGAATGACCGGGAGTTAGGGCTTGGGAAATGGCTAGTATATATAGATGACCTGAACTACCGGGAGTTGGTAATTGGACTACCGAGAGTTGGATCTCAACAGTTCTCTGCACACAAAATTCCAACAACCGCACTTCACATTCCTGGTAGTTCACCACTGTACCACCGATCATTGGAAGAAGTTTTTCTCAACTTCCTCAGCTATAGTCTGAACTCCCGGTAATTAATATTGCGTACTACTGGGAGTCTGAGCCTCAGTATTTTGCTATGCACACATTTCTTAAACTGGGACTCCAACTACCGAGGGTTTGACATTGTTCTACCGGGAGATGGTCAGTACAGAACCTCTGCACACCACTTCATCATCAACTGCAACTCACATTCCTGGTAGTTCACCACTGCTCCACCGGTCATTGGGACACAACATTCTCTTGTTTCTATCACAATCAGGGGGTACTCCCAGGAGTTCAAAACATAACTCTAGGAGTTGGTCAGGGAATAAGGAAGGTTTTGGCTTGGGCTATCGAGAGTTTGGGTGAGTTTCTGGGAGTTCAGGAGGACTTATGGCTGTTCTGAAGACTCAGTGAAAGGCCATCAAATTCTTCCTCGGCCCTTCTCAATTTCCCCACCCCTCAACAAAAGTTTGACACCAATGGTTCCCTAGATTTTAACAAAGAAGGGTAACATTAAAGGCTCAAAGTAGGGTCAAGTGGTGACAAACTTTCTGGGTTCATTATTCAATGAATGCCACGAATCATTTCCTAAAAGTTTTTACAACCAAGGCACTTAGTTAACTAGCATGCATGGATGATTAAAAACTCAACAACTGAAAGATAGGCTCAATGAGAGTAATTATGTGGTTTAAATGATCTCTACTTAACGAGTTTGGTCACTTTTAAAACACTAGATTAAAATCTCAGGTTCATTACTCACACAAGAAGAAAACTAATACCAATGAACTCACCCTCGCAGCCATTCGAATGCTACCTATCCTAGTGTCAAAAGAATGATTCGGGCATGATCCCAAGTTCTCTAAGTACACTTCCAAGTCAATTGACAAGCAAATTCCTAGTATTTCCTTTTTTTAAAATTTTGACTATACATTCTTCCCTACCTCCTTAAGAGACAAGAAGTAGGCGGCTATGCTAGACCGTCCGAGTCAAAACTAAAAGATTTATTTCTTGCAAAAACAAAAATAACCAAGAAACCTAGGCTATTCAATACGCCTCACCCCTCAACTTATCATGAGCATTGTCCCCAATGCTCGAAGCAATGAATAAAACACTCACAAAAGTTAGAGAATGAGGGAAGCAAAAAAAAGAAATCAAAAACTATTTACAAAGTACCTCCTTCTTCAAGCTCCAACTACTGAAGGGTCCTCATAAATGGGATCCAACAGCTCTTCTACAAATTTTTCCTTCGGAACCATCTCTAAAAATGGCTTAAGACGTTGATCGTTCACCTTTGAAATGTAGCCATTCGAGGGGTCATCGATCTCCACAGCACCATGACCAAAGATTTTCTTGACAATGAATGGTCCTGACCATCGTGTCTTAAGCTTTCTAGGAAAAAGATGAAGTCTAGCATTGTACAAAAGGACTTTTTGGCTTGGTTCAAATGTTTTTTGTGAAATCATTTTATCGTGCAAAACTTTTATTTTGTTCTTGTACAACCTGGAGTTCTCATAAACCTCATTCCTCAATTCCTCTAATTCATTCAAATCGAGTTTCCTCTTTACACCGGCAGTGGGTAAATTGAAATTGACATTTTTAACAGTCCAAAATGCACGATACTCCATCTCAATGGGTAGGTGACATGCTTTCCCGTAGACTAAGCAGTAAGGAGACATCCCAAAAACAGTTTTCTACGCGGTCTGGTATGCCCATAAGGCATTGGTCAACCGAAGTGACCAATCCTTATGGTTAGGATTTACTATTTTTTCTAAAATGTGCTTAGCAAGTTCAGCCTGCCCGTTTGTTTGTAGGTGATATGCAGTAGACACCTTATGCATTACACCATATTTGGCCATGAGATAGCCAAAAGGCTTGTTGCAAAAGTGGCTACCTTGGTCACTTATGACAGCTCTAGGCATCCCGAATCTAGACAAGATGTTCTCTTTCATGAATTTGATTACTACTCGATGATCATTCGTCTTAGTCGGGATTACCTCTACCCACTTCGAAACATAGTATACCGCCAGCAAAATATACAAGTGCCCAACTGAGATAGGGAATGGCCCCATGAAGTCGATGCCCCAACAACCAAAGATTTCAATGACAATGATAGGATTGAGGGGCATCATGTTTCTTCGTGTTACCCTTCTTAATGATTGGCATGGAGCACAAGTTTTGCAATGCATATGGAGATCCTTAAAAAGCGAGGGCCAATAAAAACTAGATTGTAGAATTTTTGCCGCTGTTTTTTTAACGAAAAAATGGCCCCCACATGCATATGAATGACAAAATTTCATAATGTTTTGAATTTCCTCCTCGGAAACACATCTTCTCATCACTTGATCTGGGCAAAACTTGAACAAGTATGGATCATCAAAGAAGAAGCGCTTCACCTCTCTTAAGAACTTGGCCTTCTCAAGCCGATTCCAATTCTCCAGAACCTTGCTCGTGACCAAATAGTTAATAATATCCGCGTACCACGGGCAAGTTTCCACAACAAATAATCTCTCATCGGGGAAAGTGTCTACAATGGAAAGTGGGTGTTCATGTTCGCTAAAGGTAAGTCTAGATATATGATCCACCACGACATTCTCAACTCCTTTTTTATCTTTGATTGTAATGTCAAACTCTTGGAGGAGTAGGATCCACTGAATCAAACGCGGCTTAGCATCTTGTTTGTTCAAAAGGTATTTCAAAGCAGTGTGATGAGTGAAAACAATGATAGGGGATCCTAGAATGTATGATCTAAACTTATCTAGAGTGAACACAACGGACAACAATTCTTTTTCAGTTGTGGTATAGTGCATTTGAGCATCATTCAAAGTCTTACTCGCATAGTACACCACACTAGGCTCCTTTACCCTTCATTGCCCCAAAATAGCTCCTATTGCGAAGTCACTAGCATCACACATAATCTCGAAAGGAAGACTCCAATCCGGTGATCTCATGATTGGGGAAGATGTTAGCTTATCTTTAAGGAAAGAAAAAGCTTCATCACATTCTTTAGACCACACGAACGGAGTATCCTTTGACAACAAAGTGCAAAGCGGCTTCAAAATGGAACTAAAATTTTGAATAAATCTCTGGTAAAAACTGACATGGCCTAAAAATGAGCGAACATTCCTCACTGTTTTGGGTATTGGAAGATTGAAAATGATGCTCACCTTGGCTTGATCCACCTCTATTCCCCTAGCCGATACAACATGACCTAGGACTATCCCGTTTGTCACCATGAAATTACATTTTTCCCAATTGAACACTAAAATTTTCTCCTCACATCTCTCTAATACAAGATCAAGGTTGTAGAGGCAATGGTTAAAAGAAGTTCCAAAGACTAAAAAATCATCCATAAATACCTTCACGGCCTTGTCAAGCATATCGCTAAAATACCCATCATACATCTTTGGAAGGTACCCGGGGCATTACATAATCCAAAATCCAAATGGCATTCGTCGGTAAGCAAATGTGCCAAAAGGACATGTAAACGTAGTTTTCTCTTGATTCTCGAGTGCAATCTCAATCTGATTGCACCCCGAATACCTATCCAAGAAATAATAAAACTCATGTCCGGCTACCCTCTCCAACACTTGGTCAATGAAAGGAAGTGGGAAATGGTCTTTTCTAGTGCAATTGTTTAGCTTTATGTAGTCAATACATACTCGCCAACCGGTGACCACACGTGAAGGAATCAATTTATCTTTATCATTTTTCATGACGGTCATTCCGGCCTTCTTTGGGACCACCTGCACTGGACTCACCCACTTGCTCTCCGGAATGGGATAAATAATCCCAATATCCAACAACTTTAAGACTTCTCCTCTCACCACTTCTTTCATGTTGGGATTCAATCGTCTTTGTGGTTGTCTGACGTGTTTTGCTTCTTCTTCAAGATAGATTTTATGGGTGGAAATGGAGGGATCGATGCCTTTTAGATCGACAATGGACCATCCAATTGCCCCTTGGTGTTTTTTCAGAATTTTTAACAATTGTTTCTCTTGTTGCATGTTAAGCTCAGATGAGATGATGACGGGAAAAGATTATCCCACCCTCAAATAAGCATATTTCAAGTAAGAGGGAAGCTATTTCAGCTCAAGTTTTGGAGGTCGTTCATGTGAAGGAATGAGATGTTGTGCAATGGTGCCAATCTCTTCGAATTTAGGCATCCATCCATTCACATGATACACTTCCGTATGATCCAGAAATTCAGCAATCTCTAATTCTTCCGGTGATGGAACATGGTCCCCCATTCCGAAATTCATTATCACATCAAAAGAGGGTCATTTTGTGCACCACCACTGATAAAAGAAGTGGTCTCCACGCTATTGACTTCGTAGACATCCTCATTATCACCCAATTGTTTAAAAATGTTAAACACATTAAGATCCACAATCATGTTCCCAAAGGTAATCTATATGACACCCGTTCTAGAATTCACCAATGCGTTGGTCGTAGCCAAGAACGGGCATCCCAAAATAACTAGAATTTGAGATTTCAGATCCACAACCAGATGAGTGTCAAAGATGACAAAATCAATAGGGAAATAAAACTTATCCACTTGCACAAGAACATCCTCTATCACTCCATTGGGTCTCTTCTCACTTCTATCTACAAATTGCAAAGTTATTGACGTAGGTTTCAACTCTCCCAACCCTAAAGTCTCATACACATGGTAGGATAACAAGTTTACACTTGCACCAAGATTAAGCAATGTTGTTTCTAATCTCACCTCCCCAATAGTAATGGCTATTGTGGGACAGCCGTGATCTTTATACTTGAGAGGTGCACTAGATTAGATAATAGAGCTCATTTGCTTGGTAAGAAAAGCTCTTTTTATTACAATCATTTTTCTTTTGACCGTGCACAAGTCTTTCAAGAACTTGGCATAGAAAGGAACTTGCCGAATTGCATCCAACAAAAGGATGTTCACCTTGACTTGCTTAAAAAGCTAAAAAATTTCAGATTGGTGATTCAGCTTTGGAGTAGGCTTAAGCCTTTGAGGATAAGGTGCGAGAACTGAACAAGGTTTCTCCCTCTTTTCAGATTTTCCTTCCATCTCAGAAATTTTTTCTTCAATAACATCTTTCCCTTTTTCTTCCCTTGAAAATTTTTGCTTTACTCTGGATTCTTTTTGGTACTCCACTTGATTGTTCACTGTTTTACCACTCCGAAGTATTGTTATGGACTTCACATCTTCAAGATTTTCACTTCCGGAGGGCGTTTCTTCAATGGAGTTTTGTGTTTTTACATTATGTTGGGGTTGTGCAGGAAACTTCCCTTTTTCTTGCTGTAAAATTCCCACAACATTATTCAACTTGGTAATTTGATTTTTCAGCTCCCCGATGTCTTGTTTTGTACTTTGCATGAACGAAATTAATTGTACTTCCAGATTTTCCTGATTGGTTGATTGTAGGACATCAGGGGAGCATTTCTATGTTGATTTTGGTACCCGAATCCCGGAGGATGATTAGGAATTTGTCCTTGAGTTTGGGATTGCAGTTAACCTTGACTTTGAAACTAATTTGATGGAGGTGGTTGGTGCTGATTTGGAAATGGATTTTGAAGTGGAAATTAGTGTGGTGGTGGAGGAGGTTGTGCATGTGCCACATTATCATTCTTCCAACTAAAATTCGGATGATTCCTCCATCCCGGATTATACGTCTTGGAATAGGGAGAATTAAACGATTTTCTTGGTTAATTCGATTAGTTCATCACAGCATTCACCGCACTTTGCTCATGTAAAATATCTTTAAATGCAGGTGTTAATATTTTTAGTTTTGGCTAATTTCCAGGACGAATATTCAAATTTGTTGGACTCATAATTTATTTGGAATAATTCATTTTAATATTTAATTCAATAAATAATACAATTTAATGATTGAAATTTTAGTTATTAATCAATTAATAATACATGTTATTAATTAATGAGTATATGTTTTTATTCAATTAAATGCTTGAAATTTTATAATTACATGTTAAATATTCTTTACTAATTTAGTGAGTGAAAATTAATTAATTATTTTGTGATGATATGGTACTTGAAAATTTTAAACATGTTTTTAATGGTTAATCTTTAATTAAATATTTTTATGATAATTGAAATTTTCAATTGTTGATATATGTTTTTAACAAATGTATTTGTTTTAAATTTGCAGGCCTCAAGTGAATCAATCAGCCCAAAATTCAATTCCAAAATTCCAACAATTATGATGGCCAGCCAGGGAATCGCTCAAGCGAGCGAACCCAGACTCGCTCAAGCAAACCCAGACTCACTCAAGCGGATCACATAATTTCGCTCAAGCGAAATTGTATTCGCTCAAGCAAAATAGGACCAGCTCAAGCGAAAATGGAAGTCGCTCAAGCCAATTCAGATTTCCAAAACAGAGTTCCCAAATCTGCAGCAAAACTGGGTTTCCTTTCTAAATCCATCGCAGCAGCTCATAGGAAAATCTCAATACAAAATCAATACAGAGCATCAAAACAAGTTTCCAAATGCTTCGCAGCCAAGAGAGATCGATTTCCTAAATCGTAGCACAGATTCGAGAGCTGGTATTCAATCAGAGTTTTTCCCAAAATCAACCAGCGGAGAAAAATCAAAATGGCAGGTATTCAAAACTGGGTTTCCAAACACTGAACCACCGAGTAGTTCAAATCTACAGCAACCTGCAATCACTTTCCAAATCAATTCAACTACAGATTTCAAATCTTCTACATATTTACAAAATCGCAAGTTACCAAGGGTTTCCAAAAATCGATTTGATTAGTGGGAAGGGTTACAAAATGTCAGAGAGAAATCGCAAATCACGAAATCGTATCCAAGATTCACGAAGACCAAAATCGCAGCAACCTATTCGGTGTTCATCTCCAAATCGCAGCAGATTGGGTTTCCTTTCTCAGTCGCAAGGCAGCCAAGATCGTGGGAGGATTCTACAAATCGCAGAGGTTCGATATCTCTAGCTCTGGGTTTCCATCACAGCAGTCAATTCAAATCTGCAATAAAATCATTCCAAAAAATTCATACCAGATTGAGCTTCCAAATCAAAGGGTCGCGCGAGGGTTCCAGCTCCTTGTTTCAAAAAAAAATGAATACAAATCAGGTTTCGCAAAGGTCGCTTCAGATTCGCAGGTTCCCAAAATCGATTCTCGAATCCGTCCAGCAGCAACTAATCGGGTGTGCGATTGGGGCAGGCTTCACGAGGTAGGAAATACAAATCGTAGCAATCTTCCAACAGATTTCGCAATCGGGGCAAGCTTCGCAATAGGTTTCCATTTATGGGTTTCTACAAAATCATAAATTACAGCAAGTTCTGAGTTTGCAACAGTAAGGCTACGAAATCTATGGAACGATTGTTTCTTTCTTCGGCAATCGAGTTTGCAAGAATCAAATATATTCCAAGTTTATTCAAATGGCAGAGAGAGAGACTTAGAGAATATAGTCTACGACGGAGATATGAGACAGAGCATATAAAGAGAATGGGTCCGAATTTTCGAGGGACTAAGTTTTGATAGAGAGTGGGCTTAAGATTGCAAACATACTGGGTAGAGGATTTTCATAGAGAGCAAACACACTCAACGGTGATCCAGAGTACTTGAGCAGAGACCAAGTCTCATTACACACAGTCTAACACTTATTCATGCACAACACAGTCCAATAAGTTATACAGATTTTGTGTATACATCCATTGGTCTCGATAAGTGTGATATTTTTGTCTCGTCTTTGATTCAGCCTATTTCTGATATTCGAAATTTTTTGGAGTTCATAGAACGAGAATACGGGTTACCTCAGCGTACCTTTGTTGTTCAGACATTAAACCTCAGTGTTTAGTTGATTCTGAACAATTTGTGTCCCGCAGGATCAAACTTCTAGTTTAGATTCACGGACAATTTTTACACGAGAGATTCTTTATTGTAAAGAGATAAATTATACTGTTTATACATTGAATAAATCATGATTTTTTATTAAACAGTATGTGGTGATTGCGCATTTATTTTAAATCTCTCTCGTTGCACTTTATTGTTCTTAATATTTTTAGAAATCTTTAAAAAGTCTATTCACCCCCTCTAGACTGATTTGCCAATTCATTGCACGATTTTTTTCAATTGGTATCAAAGCCTAGTTACTCTTTTAAAGATTAAAATCTTGAGTTTGATCCTTATTTATTATTTTGCAATGGATTTTTAATTTTCTCTCTCTCGACCTTTGAATATTAGTCTCTTTGAGTGCGGTGAGATTATTTCTATTTTCTTGTTTGATTTGATTATTCGTCAAGCTTAGAAGATTTTCTGACTTTTACTATTGCATGATTTATTGTTTATCTTTCATGCTTTGAGAATTACTGATTTAATTATCTTCGAATTTATTTTACAATGGAATTGAATATGCCTCGAGAAGGAGCCTCTAACTTACGACCACCATACGTTGATGGAACAGATTACCCTTACTGGAAAATAAAGATGCAAAGTCATCTTGCTTCTTTGGGTATCCATGCATAGCGGTCTATTATCTATGGTTATGAGGAGCCTACTGAAGAAGATACAGAAACAAAAGAACTAAAAATAAAATCTTTTAAAAATTGGACTCCTCAAGAAAATAACAGTTGTGAGTATAACGCTAAGGCACTTTCTGCTATTTTTGGTGCCCTTAGTCGTTCCCAGTTTAGTCATGTGTCTTCATGTACCACAGCGAAAGAAGCTTGGGATACTCTCCAAATCCATCATGAGGGAACTCACACTGTTAAGGTTTCTAAAATTCAACGTTTAACTACTCAGTTTGAAGAAATCAAAATGAATGAAGATGAAATGTTTGATTCTTTTGTTACTCGCCTTAGTGATATTATAAATGCCTTTCATTCTCTTGGAGAGCCACTATCCAATCTGAAAGTCTGCCGAAAGGTCTTACGTTCCTTACTTGATCGATTTCGATCAAAGGTTGATGCTATCGAAAAAAGGCCTGAGGTAGACAATATGAGATTTGAAGAACTAGTCGGCAAACTCTAAACATATGAACTAAATCACTTACAACATAGGTATCCTCATAAATCTAAGGGTATAGCCTTTAAATCTATTTCTGAGGATCCTATTGATGATATAAGTGACATTGATGAAGAAGACGAAGATCTTGCACTCTTTGCTAAAAAATTTAAAAAGTTTGTTAAATTTCAAAAAGCAAAATCTCTCCAAGATCAATCTATATTTGATAACTTCAACAAACAACAATATAGTGCTAATAAAGAATCAACATTTGACAAAGGTAAAAATTTCTTTAGAGTCCAATGCCATGAATGTCCCTGGTATGACCACATTAAATTAGAATGTGCCAATAACCAAAATAAACTCAAAAAGGGTTACAATGTCACTTGGGATGACGATAGTGATGAAGAAGAAGATCAACACAATATTGGGAACACTCCCAATTATACTGTGCTAATTGGAACAGTTGATCCTCCTTCCACTACATCTTCCAAGGTACGTTTGACTTCATCCTCTTCTTCAATAAAAATTAGAGATGAAAAATCAAAAGAATTTGAAAAATCTAAAACTGAAACAATTAATGAGGCATACGATAAACTTTACAAAGAATGTGAAAATTTAAAAAGAATGAAAAAGGAACTTGAATCCACATTAAGAGAAAATGAAAATAAAAGAATAATTTTTCAAACAAATCTTGATTTAAAAAATGTTGAACTTGAAGAATTAACATCTTTTAATGAAAATTTGATTAAAAATTCTGAAAAATTAGAAAGACAAAATATT
>NMUG010001714.1:0-17277 GCA_002855965.1 Monotropa hypopitys | reverse complement strand
AAAGAATTCAATAGGGATATACGACTGGGAGACATTTTTTTTAGAGAGAGGGCACATACTTGTGAAGACAGACTTGAGAGTGTGAGGTGCTCACTGAGATAGACTAAGGGGGAATTCACTTCTGGCACACGGGCTATACAGAGACTAAACACATACAGAGAGTTGAGAGAAGACAGAGGGGGTGACAGAGTGTGTGTTCTTTGTGTGAGTTTTTACAGTGGGCTCACACAGAGATAAGAGGTGATACATACTATTGAGTGTTCTGTTTGAGAGACACATTGTTCTTTTGTCTTTGAGAAAAAGTGTAACACTTATACAAACTGATTCATGCACAACACAGACCAGTAAGGGATACAATCTCTGTGTATACATCTACTGGTTTTGATAATTGCAACACTTGTATGTCTAGTTCATAATTCAGCCTATTTCCGATATTCGGAATTTTTTGGAGATTCGTAGAACGAGAATACGGGTTACCTCAGCATACCCTTTTTGTTCAGATATTAAACCTCAGTGTTTAATTGATTCTGAATAATTTGTGTTCCGTGGATCAAACTTTCTAGTTTAGATTCGCGGACCGTTGTTTCACGAGAGATTAGTTATTGTGGAAATTATATTCATTTGTAATCATCACTTATACTCTTTATACATTGAATATACTTTGATTTTTGATTAAACGGTGTGTGGTGATTGCTTATTCATTTAATCTTTTTCGTTGCGCTTTAATTATTTTAAATATCTTTAGAAATTATTAAAAAGTCTATTCACTCCCCCCCTCTAGACTTATTTGCCAATCTATTGCACGGTTTTTCAAATAATAAGCAACTAGTCATTAAGAATGTGATATTAATTAAAAGCATTTGGTCATCAAGATTGCTAGTCGTCGAGACTGGTAGTCATTGAAACTAAAAAGCTAATTAAAAAGTTCTGATCATCGAGACTGCTAGTCATTGAGACTGTTTGTCATTGAGACTGCTCATCATTGAAACCGTAATAGGACATTATCGTCCTTTGCAAACGGACGCGTTTGCAATCAAATATCTAGTCATTCAGACTACTAGTCAATGAGACTGTGGAATTTAATAAAGTAGGGAAATAGTAAATGGTGCATTGGACATAATCATTTACAAAGACTTGATTGTGGATTGTGAAACCTGGATAGATACATTGGATATTACTCACATGCATCTTATCTTCGTGTTGCTTTTAATCGTTATGCAATATATTTATTTGTATCTAACGAACTCCTGAATTTCTTGTCTTGTCTATACTTGTAAATCCATGTACGGAGCATAGCTGACTGGTCCACTACGACATTCAGGCCACATGACACAAGTATATAGGATAGTTTTATTAGATGTTGATTTAAGTCAAAGATTGTACATTACATTTAAGTTTTGGGAAGAACATTGTAATATAACAAAACTCGTTGTACTTGGTCATTTACCAAACATGGTCGTGGTTGTGTGATAAGATGGTAGTAATGTTATGGTAAGGTTGAATTTTGTAATAAATGCTTTGGAAATGTTTGACAGTTTTGGTCGTTAAATATGGGTTAATGAGTTAATTAGTTGCACCTTGGGCCACTAAGGTTACTTATTTATCTTTATTGGTTTGGGGTGTGACATGGCCAATCTTTGGTACGTTGCTCCAGCATTGCATAGTCCAAAAGGCATAACTTTGTAGCAATACAGTCCTAAAGGAGTAATGAAAGATTCTTCTCTTGGTCGGGCTCAGACATAGCGATCTGGTGATACCATCTGTAGGCATCTAGAAAACTCATTCGCCTATATCCCGCTGGTGATAGGTACGGTAACGTACGTATTTATATGTCTTAACCATACAAGTTGTTAGTCCTAAAGCCATTAGCTAATAAAAGTTGCAGCGTTTTTGGGATAAGTCTCTGTGACAGGAAGTGAGACAGAAATAAGCTAATAAAGTTGTTTCATACGACATGAGAGATCCCACGACTTGTCAACGTCCAAAGAAGATTTCCGGAGCTTGAGGATGGATGAATGAGGAGATGGAGATGAGCTGGAGATAACAAGGAGCAACAATGAAGGACAACAAAGAAGAAGAGGCTGAAATGAGTTCACCCGTAACCGGTTGCGCGTAAATCAACCGCAACCGGTAGCGAAAGTCCTGCAGACACTTGAGGAAGAAATTGAAGACAAAATACCGCGGGTCTCGTAACCGGTTGCGCTCTCAACCGCAACCGATAACACATTGCTCAAGGAAAGTGGGATACAAGATGAGCGTAACCGGTTGCGCTAAGATCAGCTGCAACCGGTAGCGCATGCCCTGCAGACTTACAGGCAGAAGATTGAAAGTAAGATGTCGCGACCTCCGTAACCGATTGCGCTCTCAACCGCAACCGGTAACGCTTGAATGAAGGGAGCTGAAAGAAGAAGAAGCGTAACCGGTTACGCCTTATTTAGGCGCAACCGGTAGCGCTGTTACGCAGAAGATAATCCTGATGCGGGTTTTTAATGAAGATTTGAGCGTGATTAGACCTCTTTAACCCTCATTAAGGGTAATTAGGGAAACAAAATGATGTGTTAGTATATATAGGACCCTGTAAACATTGTTAGGGTATTCTTTGATACCTAGAGCTCCTTGTGGTGGCTACAAATCTTGGGAGCTTCTCTTGGGAAGATCACTCAATTGGTGACAGCTTTTGGGATGATGTTTGCAATGGTTTCTCCACAATCTCTCTTGTTTATCTCTCTCGCCATGGCTGGCAAAGCCTTCCACACCCGGGGTAATCGATGTAATTGCGAACCTTTTGTTCTAGGGTTTATCTTCTGTTTTGTGTTGGGATGATTGTATGAATGAGACTTGATCCGATATATATATGGATGTTTTTCAATGAATATACAGTTGTGATTGTTAATTTCTACTGCAATTAATAATTCATACAATGGTGTTCATAGATCTACCTAGCACGAATAAGATGGGCTATACATCCTAGACGGGCCGTGCCCTCAGACAAGCCGTGCCTGAGTGACGGGTCGTACTGTTGTGACGGGCCGTACTGGCGTGATAGTCCATGCTATTCGGCAAAGTGGATATCTTCCTCTCACATCAATATAATTGCAATATATTGTTTGTGAGATATTCCAACCAAAACCGGGCTTTCATTGGATCCTAGAACACTTGGTGAAGTGATTACTCAAGAACCCAGGGTCTCTTTCTATCGAAGAAGTAAGTAGTTGTATTTTTAATTTCATTTAAATAGTTCAAAACAACAAATCTCAAACCCCGTTCAGAATTTAAGTGATTAATTTATAATTCACTAAGCTAAGAACCTTCACTTTCCCTGTGATCAATCCTTGACTTACCGCTACTATATTGTAGTGTTAACTCATTGAAATAAATAGTATTTTTGACTCGCGCACGACAGCGATCAATACCATCTGTAGGCATCTAGAAAACTCATTCGCCTATATCCCGCTGTGGAATCCACTAATTAGTCAATTTTTGGCATAGGAAAACTATCCTTGGGGCAAGCTTCGTTAAGGCTTGTGAAGTCAACACAGACCCTCCAGGTGTCATTCTTATTTTTTACCACAACTGTGTTGGAGAGCCACTTTGGATAGTATACGTCATTGATTGCGTTGGCCTGGATGAGTCGATCGACTTCTTCTATGACTGCCTTTGAATGTTGTGCAGCTGAGCATCTTCTTTTCTGCATTACTGGCTTGTGGCATGGATCGACGTTCAACCGGTGACATATTATACTTGTCTCTATCTTGGGCATTTCTTGCGGGGTCCAAGCTAATACGTCAACGTGATCCTTCAGGATCTGCACTAACTCGGAAGCATCTTCCTCGAGGAGTTCATCCCCAATTAGGAAATACATGTCCTTGTCAATGTCGTAGGAGGGAACCTTTCTCAGATTCTCGACCACTCGGGCAAAAGAATCCACTCTGACATCTTCAAAAACAGGTTGGTCATGTACTTCAATGGACTTTACCTGCTCGGCGTTGGGGTTGGTCTTGCTGGAAGCCATGAAGCAGTTTCTCGTTGACTTCTAGTTTCCTATGATGCTTTCGATACCCTTGGGCCTTAGGAATTTAATGATTTTGTAATAGGTGGATGGGATAGCCCCCATTCGGTGCATCCATGTGCGCCCAATGATGATATTGTAGGCTGATGGCACGTCCACTACCAAAAACTCTATATCCATGGTCACCCTTCCTGCTCGTACTGGAAGAGTGATAACTCCCAGAGGCTAGACTGGTTCTGCACTGAAGCCAATGAGTAGTATCCGCGTTGACTTGAGGTCGGCTTGAGTGAGTCACATCCTCCTGAATGCTTGGAAATACAAGATCTTAGTGGAGCTGCCATGTTTCACCAAGATCCTCTCTACGTCGTATCGGTTGATGTTCAAGGTGATCACCAATGCATCGTTGTGCGGGAATGTTACCTCGTCCAGGTCCTCTTCAGAGAATGAGATCCGGGCAGGCTTCTTGCTCTGTTCCCTCTGATGCTTTTTCCCAAGCTACAACATGTGATGCTCATGGCCTTCCCTACGCCTCTGAGCGCGGGACTCGTTATTGGAGATCGACTTTATCGCCTTATGTATCATGCTGATGATTCCCACTGGAGGCATGTCCTCATCTGATGAGTCGTCATGCCTTTCCACCCTTCTAGGTATGTTGTCACGTCTGGGTGTTTGGGCGATGTACTCCATCAAATGACATGCCTCCGCGAGTTCCTCCAGGAATTGCTTGAACTTGTGGCAATGCTCTGTCATGTGGCCTAAGTCCCGGTGGTAGCTGCACTTAATAGATGTGGCCTCTAATTCAAGTTGGTTTCCCCCCTGATTTGCGGGCAACCTCTAGAAAGGCTCATTCTTCAGGGGGTAGACCAATCTGAAAATGAGGACGTTGAACTTTGTCTTGATGGCCTTGAAGGCCTATGAACCTGCTCTTGGCATTCTGAGGGTAGTCTGGAGTGCGGCCTCAGCTCCCTCCCCCTTCTCGGGAAGAGTTTGTTACGGCGCCTTTCTTTTCTTGCTCTTCTTCTTCCCAGCAGTATCCACCACATGGGTCCGGTGGGATCTATGGGTATTGCGCCCTGCTTCGTGGAGAATCTTCTCCAATTTCGTGTGTTATTCCACCTGTTCCATTAGCTCGGGGAACGTCTCAATAGGATTCAGGATCAGGGATTCCCTTAGTTTCTCCCCAAAGGAAATCCCAAGCCTGAACATTGACATAGCCTGCTTTTTGGTACATTCCTCGACGTCATTGTAGGTGTCCATGTACCATCTGACATAGACCCTAAGAGTTTCCAACAACGTCAAGAAATCAAAGTATTTTGGTACAGTGTGGTTGGTCATGAATCTGTCAACGAATATCTCGTCTAACTATTCCCAACTATAGATCGATCGTGACGCCAATTTGTGGTACCAGTTGAGCATTGTCCGGTCCAAACTAGAGGCAAATATATTTCAATAAAGGCTCTCGTCTCCTTCATGTAGGATCAGTGCTTGTTGGTAGTCCTTGAGATGGGCCAACGGGTCTGTCCTCCCATCGTACTTCTAAAAGTTGGGAAGATTGAATCCCAATGGATCCTATAATCGTTGATTTCTTTTGAGAGCGGGGTGGAGGTAATCTACTGGATGGCCTATTTTGTAGTCTCTTTGGTCGTTCCCTGGCCTTTGAGATGCTTATTGAGCCAAACCCTCATATCTTCGATGTTAGCCGGCACAGAATTGTTTAGTTCTAGAAGAGTTTGTATTTCTGGAAAGATATCTTGTGCGGGAACCCTAGGGCGGAGCTGATCCCTGAGGTCCTGCACAGAATTTGCGGAATGCTCCTGGGGTGCACCCCAGACATGATTGTGGGTCATGTTGTTGTGTTCGCTGGGCTGTGCGAGATCACTGACAACCTTTTGCCATTCCCGGTGGTTCGGTGGATCTCTTCTGTCCCTATCTTCCTGCTGGATCATCCCTGGGCCTTTTAGTGCTGCTTTTTGATTCCCGGAAATATGAAGGTGGACGTTGCGGTCCTGACTTCTCTATGGGACCCTTGGATGTTGTTGTTTGTGGCCAACGGGCCCTTCCTGTTGTTGAGGCTATTTGGACAGCCTCTCCACTTCTTTTTCTAGGCGTTTGATCGCCTAGTTCTGAGACCTGATAATCTCCACCAAATCTTCATCTCTGATCGACCTAGAACTGGGTGGAGACTAAGAGTATCGCGAACGAGACCGACTGTCTCCTTCTTGGGAGTATTCTCCCTCCCTACTAATGTATTCCATGTCCTGAGAATAGTCATCATGTGTCCTCTATAGGCCCCTAGCGCCTCTAATAGGGGCTTTAAGATTCCCTGCTAGGCTAGGAGTGCCTCCATTATTTTCCTGGACGCGAGACATGGTGTTTCTTGCCTTCTAGGGTGACAGGGGTGGGTCAGAATGGGTGGAGACCGTTCGCCTCCCATCTCCGACCTCCCTTCCGACAATGGGGGTTTCACTGTCATTGATTGCCATCTTCTTCTTTTATGTGGGTCTGGTCTGTTTTTCTTCTTTTGTGGGTGGATTTTCCATAAACGGTGCCAAATGTGTTGGGGTAAAATCTGGAACTGGTTACCTCTGTAGATGAACTCCTTGACTGAACTCGTTTGGACCTTCTGCTAATATATTTGCACTCTGCCCTGTCTCTGCACTCACAAACAAGGGTTAGAGGACCTCCCTTCGTTGTTGGTTGGAAGGCTTTCCAATGATGAAGTTAGTTATTTATCGAGAGAAAACTTTATGAAAAGCCAAATGGAATCTGAGAGCAAATTAGCATGTACCTTTTCTTGTTGGTTGAACTTTTGCTTTTTATATAGACCTTCCAGATTACCAATTTCTCGCTGGTAATCGATAACTGGATTGGATTTCTCATCCTCCTTTTTTGGTAATCTGAAACCTTTCCCGGATTCTCGCCGAACATTTCCATATTTTCGGGGATCTTTTTCTTTACCAATACGCCACGCTTTCCTTTAGTTGTTCACGCCTTCTTAATCTATGGGATTTTTTCCCTTTTGGAAAGAATAGCGAGGAAACATGTGCTGATCGCTACTCACTGGTTGATCGACACATGTACATATCGCACGCTATGTATGACGCGTTAGTAACTTCGTCCCGCACTACCAGGATGTCTAGTTGCACAGGGCTAACCTAATCTTTAGTGCGGGTAATCTGATTTGTATGTGGTTGACTAATCAGAGATTCACATGCATGTGTCTGACTGTATGACTTCTCTTCCGCGCTGTCAGAATGTCATGCCGCACAGAGTTGACCTAATCTGTAGTGAGGGAACTAATAACACGTGGCTTTCTATATCAACCAAATAGACGACATGTGTCATAATGTCAGCTAGTGTCCAGAGAATCTGGATTTCCTTTTACATGTGGCATACCCTGATTTACCCTATCACAATTATCATCGTGGAATGTGATATGTTTCTGAGTTGAATTGATTCACCTCCTTATCTGGATGCACTAATTCATATATCTGCGCTCACAAAAAAGGGTTATAGGACCTCCAGTTATTGTGGTCGGAAGGCTCTCTAATGATTAAGTTAGTCCAGTGATTAATTTAGTTGAGAGAAAACTCTAAGAAAAAAAGCACAATACAATTTGTAAATCAGATAACATGTACCTTCATTCATGGGTTTATTTTTTGAAAGCAAAAATGTTATATAATCTTGAAATTATATGGGTTAAGCATTCTTTTATATGGGATTCTTCCCAGTTTTAGAGTCCTTACAGATGACTAATTTCTCATCAGTCGTCAGGATAGGATTAGGACTTCTCATACCAATCCTTTAAAGAGTCATTTCCATTCTGTATTTCTTTCTAATACGTTTTGATAGAGTCCCTCCGAATTACTAGGTTCTTAACTGTCATCAGGATATGATTAGGACTTCTCCCCCTAATCCTTTGAGAATCCATGTCATATTGGAAATAGTACACTCCTCGTATTCCTATGAACTTGAAATCTATTATTTTAGGCATAAATAGTTGGGACACGTGTTATTCGTTACCTACAAGTCGACTAACACATGTACATGTCATCTGCTATCATCTTTGTCGCACTGGTTTACATTGTACCACACTGTCAAGATGTCAAACTGCACAAGGCTAACCTAATCTGTAGTGTGGGTAAGCTGACTAGTATGTGGCTGACTATATCATGTGTCGGACTGTATAACTTTCCTTCCGCACTACCAAGATGTCACGTCGCACACCTAATTCGCAATGTGGGGAACTGATGACACATTTATTTCTGTATCGAATATCTGGATGGCACGTGACACATTGTAAGCTTCTGTACAGGAAATCTGAAATTATCCTTTACACGTGGAAAATCCTAATTTATCCTACCACGGAAATACTTCTAATGTAAAATCATCCTCAAAATCAATTAATATAAATAACAAAGGCAAAATAGATATTATAAACCACAACCAAACAAGGAGTATTCAAACTCCAAATTTAGTGTTTGAATCTGTCAACAGATTTATGTTGACAGTCTAACCCAAATTTAACATTGCCTTTGCGTTGATAGACTTTTGATTGAATGGGTATATTGGAAGAATAAATTATGTTTTAAACTACGTTTTTTAAAAAATACTATTGATAGGTGGTACCGAGCTAAGGGCTCGGTACCACAGAGTTGAGGCCAGGTCAGCTCTGAGCCCTCATTTGGATGACCTTCTTACTGAGACCTCAACCCGGAGCAAGGCTTAGCTGGAGGGTCTTATTAGCCGGGTTACTTGTAACGAGCATGGGAGTGTTAATCTCAAGGGATTGACATGCCCTTTCTCCGCCTATTCTCTATTTCAAACGGGGATCCTACGGGATCTACCAGAATTGCATAGTGTCCGCCTATAATTGTGGGAGCATGCCAAATGGATAAGGAATAGTTGTAGAAGCTTGCGGGAACTTTCCATAATTATAGGAGGAATGTATAACTTCCAAAAATGGCCATTAGAAAAGGTACGAAAATAAACAGTTTTCTCCTAGATAAATCTTCCTTGAGTTTAATTTCCTTTCACTGATAAAAAATTAATTTAAGCATCGGAGGATTTTTGGGCCAGCACCACACTGGTGTTAAGTTTGTTTGCAGGACCAGAAGATCAAAGGAACTGAAGCTAGAAATCGCGTCATCAGTTGGCGCCGTCGGTGGGAAACGACTTTTTCATTATTGGTGATAGATTTCTGGATGGTCAACACTCGTTCAATGGTCGGAAGCAATCATCGAGATCCCTCAGCTATGACTCCTGAGATGTTCTTGGCCATGCAACGCCAAGTAGAACTACTAACGAAGAACCTGGAGGAGGTTCGCCAAGAAAATCAAGCATTAAAGGCCCAGCAGAATAGGCCAGATCCAGATCCGCCTATTGAAAATCAAGGAGTACTCCCACGGGAGTTTGAAGGGAATAATGAGAGGATGGTGGAAAATGAAGACAGGAGGGTGGAGAGAAGTGACGATGAATCCCAACAACAGGATCCTCAAGTCAGTGGGACTGCGAGAGGGGCCAAGCCACCTTTGGAGAGGCAATAGGAAGATCTCTTGGCAGACATGCAAGCTCATATTGACAGAATACAGAGGCGTGTGCAGGCCAAGATGCCAGTCATGGTGGAGGAACTTGTTCAGACTACAGACTCTCTATTTTCACGTCCGGTGTTAGATCTTCCATTACCATCGAAGTTTAAAATGTCAGTTATTGAGTCGTTTAGTGGTACTATAAACCCACTGGATCACTTGGAAATATATAAGAATTTGATGACATTACAGGTCGTGCCAGACGAGGTGATGTGCAGAGAATTTCCGGTCACGTTAAAGGGAAGTGCAAGGATGTAGTTCAACCAATTAAAGCCCGGATGCATTAGCAATTTTAAAGAGCTAAGTCAAAAGTTTGTCAGTCACTTCATAGCAAGTCAGCGATACAGAAAGCCAAACATGTATCTGTTAACGGTCAGGCAGAAGAAGAGGCAGTTGGCGAGGGACTACACAACTCGTTTCACTCAAAAGACGATGCAGATCGAGAGTTTCGATGATAAAATGGCCATGGCGGCTTACATTTCGGGCCTGTGGTCAGGGGCGGTCTTATTCAGTCTGACACAAGACCCTCCACAGGATATGGCTGAGCTGATGCTTAGGGCCCAAAAATAAATGAATTCCGAAAATGTCCTTAGTGCACGCAGGATGCGAGATGAGGGACCTCAGGGGCAGGCTCCTACGATGTCTACCCAAGTACAGACAGATCGCAAGAGAAGGGACCCCCCAAGGGGGGTGACATAGGATCATCGGGGAAAGAGGTCGGAGTCTAGGGGATCTCGCCAGAGAATTGGAGGGCCACCAGAGAAGTATAAGAATTACACCCCACTTATAGCTTCAGTGGAGAGCATATTAGGTGATTTAAGGGATGATCCTAATCTAAAGTGGCCGAGAAAGCTTAAAAGCAATCCCGACAGGTGCCCTAGGGACAAGTATTGTCGTCTTCATCGTGATCACAGTCATTACACTAATGACTGCATTAACCTCAAGGGTCAAATTGAAGACCTCATTCAGAGAGGTCGGTTGCAGAGATTTGTCGAAAAAAGGGATCAAAGACCTTAGAGAGGAGGTCAGTACTGTGAAGAGAGAGCCAGAGCTCTGGAGAACAATGATCCTATCGGGGAGATTAGGGTTATTCATGGAGGGTCAGTAGGCGGGGGGCATCCAGCTCAGCCCGGAAGGCCGATTTGAGGAGGTTGAGGTCAGACGATCCAATGGAAGTATGCTCAGTGGGGAAGCAGAGCAAGTTCCCCAAGAAGATGGAAGCCTCTATTATTTTTTCTGAGGAAGATAAGGGAGGAACAGTGTACCCACATGACGACCCACTTGTGGTACACATGGTCATTGCTAACTTTAAAACCAGTAGAATACTTGAAGACAGTGGGAGCTCAGCAGACATCTTGTTCCTCCACGCCTTTGACCAACTAAGGATGGGGAGAGACAGGTTGAGGCCCATGACATCTCCCTTGGTTGGATTTGTTGGGGAGATCGTCTATCCTAAGGGGCAGATAGCCCTTTGCATGACTATGGGAGAAGAGGAAAATCAAATTACAACCATGGTGGATTTCCTGGTGGTAGATTCACCGTCTGCTTACAGCACTATTGTTGGAAGAAAGATGTTGAACAAAATCAAGGCGGTAATCTCTACCCACCATTTGAAAGTAAAGTTCCCCACGCCGGAGGGAGTTGGAGAAATGAAGGGAGATCAGAAAACAGCTCGAGAATGTTAGAATTATTCTGTCATGCATCACAACGAAACACTGATGGTGGAAGAGCTAGACGTCAGAGACGAGTAGAGATTGTTGAGAGGGGAGCCAGTGGAGCAGCTCATCTCATTGCAGATCTGGCCTGGTGAGCCAGATAAGAAAATTCAAGTCAGGACAAGTTTAAAAGAAAGTGAGAGGAATTCTCTTGTCAACTTATTGGCGAAGAGTAAGGATATCTTCGCATGGTCACATGAAGATATGCCTGGAATAGACCCAAGGGTTATGGTACATCGTCTGAATGTGAACCCAGATCATAGGCCTGTCAAGCAGAGAAAGAGAACCTTTGCACCAGAGAGAAAAAAAGAAGTGGCTGAGGAGGTGGATAAGTTGTTATGTTCTAGGTCGATACGGGAGGTACACTACCCTAGTTGGATTGCAAATGTCGTGATGGTCAAGAAGCTCTCAGGGCAGTGGAGAATGTGTGTTGATTTTAAAGATCTCAATAAGTCTTGTCGAAAGGATAGCTTCTCAATCTCTCGAATTGATCAACTGGTAGATTCTACGGCGGAGCATGAGCTTTTGAGCTTTATGGATGCCTTCTCAGGGTATAACCAGATCAAGATGGATGAGGATGACCAGGAGAAGACGACGTTCATTACGGACAAAGGGTTGTACTGTTATACTATCATGCCCTTTGGATTGAAAAATACAGGCGCTACTTATCAGAGGCTGGTTAATAAAATGTTCAAGAACCTCATATCCAAGAGCATGGAGGTCTATGTTGACGACATGTTGGTGAAGAGACCCCAGCGAGCCAGTCATGTGGGGGACCTGGCACAGGCCTTCGACATTCTCAGGAGATACAAGATGAAGTTGAACTCAGGGAAGTGCGCGTTTGGGGTTGCTTCAGGCAAATTCCTGGGGTTTATGGTGTCTCAGCACGGGATTGAAGCAAATCTGGAGAAAATCAAAGCAATTATGGATATGAAGTCCCCCAGGATAGTTAAGGAGGTACGTCTCACAGGATGTGTGGCCGCGCTGAGCATATTTGTTTCCAAGGCGACTGATAAGTGTCAACCCTTTTTCAAGGTACTAAAGAAGAGCTTCATGTGGACCCCAGAGAGTGAGTGTGCATTCAACCAGTTGAAGCACTACCTTCAGCACCTACCACTGCTCAGCTCGTCAGTTGATGGGGAAGAATTGTTCTTATATATTGCAGTATCCTCTTACGATGTCAGCTCGGTCCTGGTTCGAGTGGAAAAAGGAGTGCAACACCCGGTCTATTATACACGCAGAGCGTTGAGGGGATCAGATACAAGGTACTCGAAAATTGAAAAGGTGGCATTCGTCGTGATCACGACTACAAGGAGACTAAGGCCCTATTTTCAGTCACATCCTATAAGTGTTCTGACTGACTTACCACTGAGGAGAGCTCTCCACAATCCGGATTCATCAGGGTGTCTCACCCAGTGGTCTTTGGAGCTGGAGGAATTTGACATAAGCTACAAACCTAGGAGTCCTATGAAGGCTCAAGCTTTTGTAGATTTTCTGGTAGAATACGTAGCACCAGATGATGAAGTTTCCAAGGAGGATGGAGAAGTGTGGCTCCTGCATATAGACGGTTCGGTCACCAGGCAGGCCAGTGGGGCAGGTCTGATCCTAATGTAACGGTTTAGAAATTTAAATATAATTTCCCATTATTTTGAATTTATTCATGGGAATATTTAATTATTTAAATATTCATTTAAATTTCATTTGGAACCAACTAATATCTATTCCCTTGAATTGATATTCCTGTTGGTCATTCAAATCAATTCCCTAGTTGATTTTTAAATTATTCTCGAGCCTCCCCGAGATGAGTTTTGAGATCACGGGAGTTGGGTGTGCTCTATAAGAGAATTTTAAGTATTCATGGATTTTTGGGTGATTGTCACGAGTGTTCGGCAATCACAATTCAAGAAATAAAGTCTTCCATTTTATCCCCTTTATTTCGAAATATGGCATGATCCCTCTCCCCTACATTTCGATATGTGTTCTGTAAGGATGGGCCTTGCCATCCATCATTTCGATATGAAAAGGAGGCATATCGAAATGCTCCTTTGCATTTTCTCAGCAGTGAGTTTTCGGACCCTTTGTATTTCGATATGCACATGGGTACATATTGAAATGAGAAGTCCACTGCCTTCCTCTCCTTTAGTTGCATTTCGATATACGCTATGGGTATATCGAAATGCTGATGCCTGGTCCTCTATATCGAAATGGGTGCATTTCGATACGCACAATAGGTGTATATCGATATAAGAAGTTCACTGACCCCATTTCTTCATATCGTATTTTGATATACACTTGGGGGTATATCAAAATGTAAATATTGCTGCTCGAAATTCCTCTTGTGGCATTTCGATATACCAACATGAGGTATATCGAAATGCAGTGTTGTCTGGGCAAATGCACGACTATTGCATATCGATATACAACTAGTGTATATCGATATGCCCTTCATTAAGGGTATTTCGGGACAAGTTTTGGGTACCTATATAAGGTCTTTTCCTACTCAATCCTAAACGAAAATCAGTTTAAACATCCTTCCCAACAGCCTCCACTCCCCTATCTCTCCCTCTCTCACGTTTTACTCTCTCTCTCTCTCTCTCTACCTTCTCTCTTGATTTCTCTCCTAGTTTGGAGGATTTTGAGAGAAAACTCTTCACAAACCTTGTTCCTCTCATCTCCCTCTACACATTGACGGGCATAGCTACGTAGCTTGTGTTGAAGGACTCTCTTCTAGAGTTTTTCGTGATTTGCTTGCACAAGGTAGAGTATTTCTAACCTCTCGTATATATGTTTTAGGTTATTCTCTTCCCCTTCTTTTTGTACAAAATTCGTGTATGCATGGGTAAGGTGTTCTAGGGTTTCTAAAGTTTGAATGTTGGATCCAAAGTTCAATTGGCCTGGTTATGTGATTCCTATGACTTCAATTTCATGTTTCAAAGCTCATATTTGAAAAGCCTCAATTTTTATTAAAATCCTAATTTTGACGTAGTTTGACAAATTTGGGAAAATTGTAAATTGAGCTTGGAAACATTAAATTGGAGCCTTTAATTATCAATTGGTATATGAATACCTTATAAAATGTTGAGTTTTGGTCTTTGGCCCAAGATTGGAAATCTTGAAAAAAATTAGGAAGTTGAAATCAATTGTGAATTAATATGGATTTTGATCCTTGCGTTGGCTATACTTTATGAGATTTTGATCCCGAGATTTTGATCTTTGAACGTTTACGTTCACGACATTGCGCAATGGGAGTTTGACTGGACCCTCCCGTCGAGTCGGGTAATTCTAGGAAATATACGGTTAGATTATTGACGAGCTTCTAATTTGAAAATTAATAGTTTAAACTCACTTATAATGATTTATCTTATATTGATAAGGAAATTTGGAAAATCATTTGGAAAACCCTTATCTTGATAAAGCGTGTTTTGACACGGTTAGTTGATATGATGAAAAATTTGGAACCAAATGGTTCCTTGAAAACTATTCTTGGAAAACTTACTCACACTTGGCTATCTTATATTGAAAACCTATAGGACTCTTGTGCATGCATAGCATTAATTCTTTCTCCACATTTTCATGCCCAAGTACACTTATTGCATATATCATTTGTTTAGATTTCCTCTACTAGGCATATGCCTAACCCTCTATTTTTAGGAAAGGGTCAATTGACATAGCTTGGAGGTGGAGCTCCGAGACTTTGAAGACTTTGAAGAACTCACTTATTGTAATGCATTTTAAATTATATTTCCGCACTTTATCTTTTATTTGGGTACCCGGTCTGTAATATTTAAACTAGATGCATTTACTCTTTGCTTATGGTTTGGGCATGTGGTTTGACATGCATATGATGTTGAAACTTTATGTTGTAGTGTTTTATTTAAAATACTCTAATATCCATTTTCAAAAAAAGTTTAAATTACGGGGCCGTTACACCTGACCTCACCAGATAAGGAGAAATTGATATATGCATTGAGATTTGAATTCAAAGCAATGAATAACCAAGCAGAGTATGAGGCATTGGTGATTGGGCTTCAAATTGCCCGGATAATTGGCATAAAGTGTTTGGCCGTAATGAGTGATTCCCAGCTTATCGTGGGTCAGGTGAAAGGAGAATTCGAGGCAAAGGAAGAAGCAATGGGAAGGTACCTTCCAGTGGTTAAGCAGCTAGCTCAGAAGTTTGACAAATTCTCGATCTCTCAGATACCCCAAGCAGAAAATCAAGATGCTGATCTACTGTCCAAAATGGCCACTTCCACGAAAGAGCTCCCTTCAACGGGGCTGTTGGTTCAGATATTAAAAGCCCTGAGTATCGAGGTGGTGAAACTCTCGGTCATGATGATTGATTACTCCGATTCATGGGCAGGGCCCATTGTTAAATACATCACCAGAAGATAGGCTTGAAGCTAGAAAGTTAAAGATCCGAGCAGCAAGGTACACTTTGATGAGTGACGTCCTGTACAAAAAGGGCTTCTGTTTACCCTACCTCAGATGTTTAATGAAGAGTGAGGCCGACAGAGCTATGGAGGAAGTCTATGGAGGGATTTGTGGGGCACATCACAGAGGCAGAACCCTTGCACACAAGATCATCAGATTAGGCTATTATTGGCCCACCATGCAGAGTGATTGTGTGACCCTAGTCAAGAAGTGTGATTCCTGCCAGAGATTCGCTAACATATCTCATTCACTTCCAACTCATATAAGTCCCATGAAGGGACTGTGGCCTTTCACACAGTGGGGAATGGACTTTATTGGACCTCTTCCCATAGGGACAGGGCAGAGGCAGTATGTAGTAGTAGCCATTAACTACTTTACAAAGTGTGTTGAAGCTAAGGCTTTATCCATCATCACTTCTTAGGCAACCATATCCTTCCTATGGCAGAATATTATTTTCAAGTTTGGTTTGCCCAGGGTGATAGTAGTGGATCTTGGAAAATAATTCGACAGTTCAGAGTTCAAGGATTTTTGTGCTCAGAAGGCCATACATGTGCACTACACATCTAAAGCCTACCCCAGGGCTAATGGTCAGACTGAAGTCACCAATCACGAAATAAAGAAGGGAATCAAGAGAAAATTGAGATCGGCAAAGGGGGATTGGCCAAGCGAGTTGCATCATGTGTTATGGGCTTTCCGGACCTCACCTAGGTCGGCTACTGGAGAGACACCATACTCCCAGGCTTTTGGAGCAGAGACTGTGGTGCCCATCGAGGTGGAACTGTTTAATTACAAAACTGCTTCACTTGAGGAAACTAAAAATGGAGAAGAGCTCAGGGCCAAGTTGGACTTAATTGAGGAAAAGAGGAATAGGGAAGCAGCAAGGGTTGCTATTTATCAATAAAGAATGGTGAAATACCATAACTCCAAGGTTCAACCCAGAACATTCTAACCTGGAGACTTGGTGTTAAGGAAAACTGACCCCACGGGAAAGAAGGTGAAGCAGCTCCAGTCCAATTGGAAAGGACCATACCAAATACTCATACACTCCAAGGCAGGGGATATCGGCTTGTGACCTTGAAGGAGAAGGAGTTGCCAAACCCTTGGAATGTAGAGCATTTGAAGAAGTAATACAGGTAGAGCTAATATTTGTTAAGCTAAGCTGTTTTTTGACTTTCTGTCACAAATAGAGCAAAATTTTGATTTTGAACTATGATAGTGCCACTCTTTGTAATGTCTACTTATGATTAATGTCAAGCTAATTGACCATGTATGTGTCGAATTCAAAGGTGAATGTAAGCTCCATATATTTCCTGTTCATTAAGCTCGTGAATGTGTTCTCCTATAAAATATGCTTAGCTAAGTGCTAAGGCACAAGCTCAAGCATCATGCTAAGGCATGACAAAAATTGCTAAGTGCTAAAGCGCAGCCCAGCTAAGTGCTAAGGCACAAGCTTAGCTAAGTGCTAAGGCACAAACTCAACATCATGCTAAGGCATGACAAAAATTGCTAAGACAAAAAGTACTAAGGCATAGCC
>NMUG010001713.1:0-17281 GCA_002855965.1 Monotropa hypopitys | reverse complement strand
TTTACATCAATATATAGAGCTATACCAAACATGTGAAAGGGAATAACTCCTATGGAATTAACTATACAAGGAAAAGACTCTTATGGAAATAACTATACAAGGAAAAGATCCTAATTAGAGGGATACACATAAATCTCTCAAAGTGGAAATAAAATAATGAATATACACCCATAAGATACAATCTAATATTCTCACATCCCTCCTCAAACTCACGATGATTGCATAGAGATCATTGAGAGTTTGTCCAATAAGAACTGGAAATGAGCAGTGGTGTGAGTCTTCGTGAAGAAGTCAGCTAGCTGCAGAGTCGATGACACAAATGTTAGAGAAATAGTACCATGTTGGAGATGATGGCGCGTTAGATGAGAGTCTATTTCAATATGTTTGGTGTGCTCATGGAAGACCGTGTTATGAGCAATCTCAATAGCGCTACGGTTGTCACAGTAGAGAGGTGTAGGAGATGACTGGGAGACATCCAAATCAGAAAGAAGCCAACGAAGTCAAATTATCTCAGCAGTAGCCTGAGCCATTGCTCGATATTCAGCCTCAGCAGTGGAGTTAGCAATAACATATTGTTTCTTGCTACTCCAGGATATAAGCGAGTCCCCAAGAAAAACACACACACTCGAGGTGGATTGCGATCCATAACATCTCATGCCCAGTCAGCATCAACATAAACATGTAGCTCCAGCGAAGAAGTAGAAGACAGAAGAAGACCCTGAAATATTGTTCCTCGGACATATCACAGGACTCGTAGTAGAGCAACCCGATGAGTTGATTGAGGGGCAGAGATAAACTTGCTTACAATATGGACTGCATAGGCCATATCTGGACGTGTCACTGTTAGATAAACCAAGCAGCCTACGAGTTCACGGTTAAGAGTAGGATCATCTAAAGGTTCTCCATCAGTGGGAGCAAATTGAGCATGAAGTTCAATCAGTGTAACAGATGTCTTGGAGTCAGTGAGACGAGCTCGATGAATAATCTCATTGGCATACTTTGCTTGAGACAAGAAGTAGCCTTTTGGAGAGTAGGCAACTTCAATCCCAAGAAAGTATCAGAGGTGACCCAAGTCAGTCATCTCAAATGTATCAAACAAATGTTTTTTGACATGCGCAATAGCCATAGAATCAGATCCAGTGATGATCATATCATCCACATAGAGAAGCAGAATAACAAGCCCATGAGTTGTGCGGAGGAGAAATAAGTCAGAATCATGAGTACTGGGAAGAAAACCAAGTTATGTAACAGCACCTTGGAAGCGATCGTACCAGGCTCGAGGAGCCTGTTTAAGACCATACAAGGCTCGACGAAGACGACAAACATGTCCAGGAGGAGGATGCATATAAACTTCCTCAGTCAGGTGGCCATTGAGAAAGGCATTCTTAACATCCATTTGGTACAGAGGCCATTGTCGAGCATCGTCAACAGAAATCAAGGTTCGGAGAGATGTTATTTTAGCAACTGGGGCAAAGGTTTCCTCGTAATCAATACCATACTCCTGAGAAAAACCTTTTGCCACAAAACATACCTTGTACCGCTCTAATGTCCCTTTCAGA
Source organism: Monotropa hypopitys (assembly GCA_002855965.1). Taxonomy (NCBI): domain Eukaryota; kingdom Viridiplantae; phylum Streptophyta; class Magnoliopsida; order Ericales; family Ericaceae; genus Monotropa; species Monotropa hypopitys. The sequence goes on along the minus strand of NMUG010001713.1, from coordinate 15,722 downwards.
ATGAGTTTTAATTTTGAATAGCCATTTACAACCAATCACATTTTTACCTGCAGGAGAAGGTACCATGTCCCATGTAGAAGTTTTGGTAAGTGTTGAGAGTTCATCTTCCTTAGCAGTGACCCACTTAGGATCCTGACAGGCTTCCTTATAAGACAAAGGCTCAGAATAAGAATGTATGGAAGATAATGTTGTACAGTGTGAAGCTGAAAAATAATTGTTAGAGAAATCTAACCTTTGTATAGGGCGGCGATCACGAAGTGGATAGCGGCGAGGAGCAGGATCAGAATCCACAGAAACAGATGATACAGGTTGAGAGATTGGTGAATCTGGTGGTCTGCGTCGGGAGTATACCAGAAGAGGTGGTGATGAGGAGGTGTCAGTTGTAGTAGGTATGGGATCTGGAGGAACAGTAGAGATGTACTCATCACATGTAAGTTCTTCTGGAAAGGGATCAATGTATAGTAATTTTTGTTTGGAAACAAAGGCAAGGGTAGATGGAAGTTGATAATAAGAAGACGCTCAAGAAAGACGACATGGCTGGAGACAAAGAGATGTGGAGTCACAGGGTCGTAACAACGATAGCCTTTTTGAGTGGTGTTGTAGCCCAGAAACACAAAGGGTAGATCGGGCACTAAGTTTAGTACGAGATTGTTTTGGGAGAAGAACAAAACATGCACAGCCAAACACTCGAAGAAGTGAGTAATTGGGAGTGGTAGAAAAAGGACTTCATAAGGACATTTTCCAGACAATAGTGGAGTGGACATGTGATTATAAGAAATACTGCAGTGAGTACCGCTTCTCCGCAAAAGCAACTGATGACTGATGAAGAAAGAAGAAGAGATCTGACATTGTCAAGTAGATGACAGTGCTTACGTTCAACACGACCATTTTGAGCTGGAGTGCCACTACAAGAAGACTGATGGATGGTACCTAATGATGATAAGTAATCAACAAATACACCTTTTGTATATTCCCCACCTAGATCAGATCGCAAAATTTGTATGATAGAAGAGAACTGAGTAGTAATCATTGATTGAAAAGATTTATAAATCTCGTAGAAATCAGAATTATGTTTCATAAGGTAAACCCGTGTGAATCCGGAATAATCATCAATAAAAGAAACATAATATGTTGATCCACCTTTTGAAATAACATGAGATGGATTCCAGACATCAGTATGAACCAGAGAGAATAGAGATGTAGATAAAGTACTTTTATTGAAAGGTAAAACAGTCATTTTTGCAAGTTTACATCTTTGACATTCAGAAATATTTGCGAAAGACTTTTCTCAATAAACCAGTCTGAGATAAGGATCGTAAACGATCAGTTGACAAATGTCCTAACCGATCATGCCAAAGAAAGAAAGGACTAGAAGAATTATCTAAATGAAAAGATGATAGAGCAGCTGGAGTAGTGAGAGTATCCATATGCAAACTTTCCACCACATAGAGATCACCAACCCTATGCCCTGTCCCAATCTTCTTCCCTGATTTCCGATCCTGCACACGAAAAACAGAAGAAGAAAAAAGAACATCAAATCCTGAAGCATCCAACTGATTGATGGATAATAGATTAACAGTTAATTGGGGAACATAGAGCATATGAGGAAGAGATACAATAGAGGATGAAGTCGTAGGGATAGATCCATTGGATACAACTGACAAAGGAGAATCATTTGTTGTACGTATGGTGATGGGAGAAGATGGAGGGACACAGTTTTGTAGTAAAGATAGATGAGGTGTCATATCAAAAGAAGCACCAGAATCTAGAATCCAAACAGTAATAGGAATACCTGTCAGAGAACCAATCAAACTTGAGGATCCTGAGGTCATTGCTGTAGGAGACACAAACATTGAAGAAGATCTCATCTGTTGTTGAAGCTGGATCAGTTCAGCATGAGTATCATCAATTGCTGAAGTGCTCTCAGATGTGGTTGCTAGAGCTATAGGAGGATGAAATGATCCATGAGGTGCTCGTCCTTTCTTGGGACAAATTTTCTTCCAATGGCCTTTTTTATGACAAAAGGCACATTCATCGGACTGAAGACGGGCACGAGAAGGATGATATTTGAGCGGCCATAACAGATGGTGTAGGGAGCAAGGGTGGCTGAGGAGATGCCACTAATACTGATGGGGAGGTTGAGGATGAAAAAACAGTCTTGAGTCTAGTCTTTTCAAAGATCAACTCCTGAACAACATCGACTGTAGGTGGAGATGAGCGATGCAACATACTTCCTCGTAATGACTTGAACTGATTATTGAGTCCAGCAAAAAAATTTGTCAAACGACATTCTTCACGAAATTTTAGATAATCATCAGATGTCTTAATACCGAGAGGTTCCATCATAGCCAATTGATCCCAGAGAATAATCATCTCACCATAATATTCATGAATGATTTTGTTTTGTTGCTGGGCACTCATGATAGCAACATCTAACTCATACTGCTTGACGACATTGGATTCTTGAAACAATTCCTTCAAATATTTCCAAACCTGGTGTGCTGTAGTGCACTTATTTGCAAACATCATACCAATTCGTGGTTTCACGGAGTTGTGGAACCATGTGAGAATTTGGGCATTGTCACAATCCCAATTCTCGATCGCAAGTTTGAAACCATCCATCATCTCATCAGTGGGGCAAGGAACTGTACCAGAAACAATTCCCCAATTTTTTCGACCAAAACTAAAGTTTTTCATTACAGAGGCCCAATATCGATAATTATCACCATTAAGTCGAATAGCGATGGTTTGTACCTTATCATCAGCCATGAGTACGGAGAGAGAGTGCTGGCTAAACGTGTCTAGACAGATCTGGTCAATAAGGGACCACAATCAGACTAAAACTGCAGCAACAAGCAGCGGCAGAACCAACACCAATGATCTGGTCAATAACGCAGTTGAGAAGGAGATCCAGAGATCGGTCTGAGAGAAAACAGCAGCAGAGAAACGCAGCAGCGATAACGAACGGACTGAGTATTTGTAGAGGCGCTGTCTATAGAGGCGCCGACGACTGAGAGAGAGGTGTGCGGCTGAGCGAGGAAGGCGGTGTTTGAGAGAGAGTGAGGCGTGCGTCTGAGAGAGAGTGAGGCGGCGACTGAGTGAGGTGGCTGAGAGAGAGGCGTCGTGGGTTGAGAGAGGCGTGCGGCTGAGAGAGAGAGGCGGCGAGACTGAGTGAGGTGGCAGCTGAGTGATGCGGCGGCTGAGAGAGGGAGGCTCATGTGAGAAACCCTAAACGAAAACGATGGAGGCTCAGGGAGTCTCGTGGAAAAACCCTAAACTCTAAACAGAGGCTCTGATACCATATTACTTTTTGTGAAAAAACTAATTTGTATTGAATGAATAATTGATCTCACTTTATATCAATATATAGAGCTATACCAAACATGTGAGGAAATAACTCCTATGGAAATAATTATACAAGGAAAAGACTCCTATGGAAAGGAATAGATCCTAATTAGATGGATTCACATAAATCTCTCAAAGTGGAAATAAAATAATAAATATCACCCATAAGATACAATCTAATATTCTCACAGTCAAAACCACTATATCCTTAAAACCATCTTGCCTGGACAAACAAATCTTTCCACCATTCCAAACCTCTCCAAAGTACTTATTCCTTGGTTACTATCCTCTCATTCAATGGAGTCATTTTAATTTTTCTAGTCTTTTCTTGGCTTTATTATGAAATCTTCTCCGTTCTACTCTGTTGAGTATGAACTTTGAATTAACTTGTGAATTATTGGTTTTTGTTCAAGGGTCTTGATCCACAATCTTTTGCTTTTTTATTCTGAGCATGAAGAGTCTCAAATAGTATACACGTGACACTTGCAGATAGTAGTTTGTGGTTCGGTTAGATTTCAGTTGTATATTGAGCTCTCCAATTTGTGCAATTCAAGCTTGGTATTATCTAGCTGCGCTGTGCTTTCGTTCTTTTTTTTTTTTTTTTGTCGAAAATTCTTCTTGCCTTATTGCTTCTAAACTGTTCTTGTTCTCACACATACTCAAAAGAAAATTCAAAAAATGTTAATGGAAAAAATTATCTGAGTTCACTCTCTGAAAAATTTCCGCTGCTTCTGAATGGTATTTGCAGGAGTTATTACAAATGCACTTATACAGGATGCAATGTTCGTAAGCATGTCGAGAGGGCTTCAACGGACCCCAAATCTGTTGTAACCACATACGAAGGGAAGCACAACCACGATGTTCCTGCGGGCAGAAAGACCAGTAACAACACATCAAATAGTAACAATACATGGCAGTTGAAACCACACAAGGTAGATCCTAAGAAACCTGCTCTACTTGAAGAAATGGAATTTGGAAACAATGATCAAATAGAAGTTTTTGTACCGCTAAAGGAAGAGCAAATCATGACATAAACTTCATGGATATGTTTCTCTCTGAGGCGAGGCGAACATTGACTTGTCCCAGAGGTACTGAATGGAGTACTGAAGAGAGATTATTTTCAAAAGCTTATTGTGAATTCAACCACCATGATTGCTGCATGTGTTATAGTAAATGCATCTCATCTGGTCAAAAACTGGAAAACAAAGAACGCGTCGTGTGCTATATGTATCTATGCCACGTTATCTTCCGTATGTGTGAAATGCGAGCAGGTGTGTATATTGTTCGGTGTTTTGCCGAGTTTGTATTAATGAGAGTATACTGCAAGGCTGGGAATTGCAGGGTATTCAAACTTGCATATAATCAACTGTTGGAAACAATTTGGAAAATACACAAAATTTGATTAAACAATATGGGAAAAAAAACAAGAATAAAACAGAATATAAGTAACAGAACTGGAAATTTTTGTAATGGCTGAGGGTATGTGCTAAGCACATTGTCCTTAAGCTGAAATTACTGCTTCATAGGAGGTGCGTGAGGATTTGGATTTTTAGCAAACGACTTTCCGAATACAGTCAATTAATCCGGCGTAGTAGCACCTGACTAGCTAGCATTGCAAACATTCTGTGAGCAGAACTCTCCTTTTGTGCAGGAAGAGACTGGGAAGAATAAAGGCAGGAAGAAACTGAAGGTAGCTGATTTCGGGGTTGTTTGAAGAAGACATGAAGTTGCCAATTTATGTAGTAAGGGACTGAGAGATCCTAAGACTTCTGTAACAAAGAGTCTCATACTTCTGCAACAGTTAGTAAATACAAAAAAATCAATTCTATATTTTACACACTCTGAATGAGTTTCTGGAAAAAATGAACAGTCGCAATACCATTTGGGTTGAGTCATTCGGGTTAGACTGAGTCCAGTCCAAGCCTCCAATCACATCTCAAGCCCAAAAGCTCAAGCACAATCACAAAGCCCTTATTCTAGGTTGGGTTTAGCCCAAACACAAAACCCAAACACTTTTATTCTAAAAAGATTAAATTTAGTCCATGGCACGGAGTACATTCTAACATTCTCATGAACCCACGACCCGGAATTCGGAACACAGAATCGGACACAGGCAAGGGCATGGCCATTCAGGCAGTGGTGGTGTACGCGTGCGTGTGTGCGTGTGTTAGAAAATTTTCGAAGCGTACTTCATCTTAGTTTTTCCATAAGCTTTTTTTGTGACCCAAAGTCACAACATTATAAATATACTCACTACAAGTTTTCCCATTTTTCAATGTGTGATTAAGTATTTTAATACTGTTGGGGTGTCTGCCTTCAAGGTGGAATTCGAGTAGCAAGAGATGGATGATCTTTCAACCTAGCTACACAAGAAGGAATGGCTAGTCTACCGGCCAATGCTGTTGATGGACCCTTTGATGACTAAGTCATCAAGGATAGAGAGAGAAATAAACTTTGACAGAGTTTATGGTCAAGAAATAGCATATCTCCTCTTCAATACCCTTCTCATATTTATAGTCACCTCGGTGCGTGGTCCGTATGTGCTTCAGCGTGCGTGAAGTCCCTCCCCTACAACCTAGGGAAGTATCCCTAACACGGACAACTAGCACGTGGTTGGCTAGGCGGTGCCCACAACATCAAACAGTGTGCAATCTGATAGGGCGACCGACGTACACCGTAGACGTGTGCAATGGACATGGATTGCGAATCCCAAGAACAACATCTCTGAAATTGAGGTCATGCTTGTCGACCTGACATGTTGATCTTTTCTAGGAAGTCTCGAAGCCTTGAGTGCCGTCTGGCTTGCACTCTCTAGTGCTCCAGGTGCTTGCGGTTAAAGGGAGTATCGTAGAACTCCGTCTTTCGGCTGTATGTTTGGTGATCACTGCTTTGTACTTGGCCTCATCTGTTGCAAGTGCCATCATGGCGTCTTGTTGGTCCGACCTCTTGGCGGCTCCGATCTGGACAATGACCATAGCTATTTCGGCCCTCAACAGTAGCTGTAACGATCCCAAAATTTTAAACTATTTTTTGAAGAATGATATTAGAACAATTTAAATAACTACTAAAAGAAAGACTACCAACCCAATACTATCCACATGCATAATGTATCAATCGCAGGCATGCATAAGTAAGAAAAGCATTAATCTACTTATTACAAAACCGGGCACCATCAACTTTAAAATAAATGTGCGAAAATAAAAGGGAGTACAATACAATAAAAATGTCTTCACAGTCCTCTAGCAACCTTGGAAATCCACTCCAAGCCACTCAAATGATCCTTTCCCTAAACAATAGAGGGTTAGACATATGTCTAGTAGAGAAACCTAAACAAGAGATATACGTAGATGCCATGTGTGCAAAATAAAGTATAGAAGTAAACATATGATGCATGCATGGAGGACCCGAAATATTTTGAAAGAGTTATCAAGTTAAAAGTTGTTTCCATTTTTTTTTAAGTTCCAAAACTAGATATTTCCCGAAATATTTTCCAAATGACCAAGTGTTTTTAAATATTTTCCCAAAGAACCAAGTATCCATGTCACATCCATTACCCCATCAAATAAGAGTTTTCTAAAATCATTTCCATCTCTCCTTATCAAAATAAGGATTCACCACATTTTATGATTTATATAGAGTTTAGCCTTGTTCCGCGCTAGTAGCTCGTTAACTTACTAACCGTGATATTCATAGTATTACTCGACTCGTCGGGAGGGTCCAGACAAACCCCCATTGCACAATGCCATTGATAGGGTTTGGTTTTAATGATGTCTTAATTCATTACAATTGTTCTTATAGGTCGTTATGCTTAATTGAAGAAAATTAGTTCACCTACATTAGAAATTTGACAATCAATGAACAATATGTGTCATATGGCCAATCTGGAAAGATCAAATAAATTCTCAAGACTTCAAAAGGCCTCAACCAAGTAATTCAAGTACGTGGAACATAGATTCCCAGAAGAACAAGTAAGAAAAATCAAAATTGGAAGTTTACCAGGGACCGGCCTAAGGACCGGCGTAGAGACTGGCCTAGAGACCGGATCCACCGGTGTATAGACCGGTGCGTATGCCGGTGTGTCTATCGGTCTACAATTTTCGGACTGAAATGTTGAAATTCAATATGCTCGGGTTCAATACAACCTGGAATACTTTTGTAACTTCCAACTAAAATGTTTAGTGAATCAATTTAGGCCAAAATTTGAATTTTAAATATATTTGGTTGATTCAATTAAGTGTTTGCCGAAAATGGGTCTGGGTTGGTTCTAAGACGAAAAGCTGGATTTCCTTTTTCTATATTCAAAGGCTAAAGGCTGTAAGTATTCAGAGGTCAGACACAGATGCTCTCATTGTCTGTATTTTCCTTGGGTATTTGGCTGAGGCATTAAAGGAGCAGTGGGTGAGAGCTCTAAGTGCTGGTTCCTTGAAGTCAGCCACATCCGATCATTAAGTGTGGTAAGTGAGAATCAGTAAGCTCTCTTCTACCTCTCTCACTCATTCACCATTAACACACCTGCAACTACTTACACCTTCAAATACTTAAATAAAAATACTCTTGTATTGTGAACTCCTAACATTTTGTGCTGTTCAACTTAAGTAACCTACTACTATACCTCTCTTGTATTGTTCTACAATAAAACAGTAGAACCCTTAACACACACACCTTAAGCTTCACTTGCTAATCATTTTGATAGGTGGTTGAGAAAAACACTTTGGTCCTTTAATACACTCACAATCTTACCTCACATATCCTTACATGGGAAAACATTTATGTAGTGAGGTAGAGAGCTTTTCAAGTCCCAAAATTCCTTCATTGGCATATCTCCTTAAATGGGCTTGAAGTGTAGTTGTGAGTGGATAAATGCTTAATAGTTAGTATACCTTTAGAATGGATGTTAGAACACACATGAAATGCTTGAGTTAAGAATATCTCTATGTGTTGTTCTTACATATGCATATTGGCCACATATGCTTGAATGTTGAATATTCTTATTATTGCCACACATGAATGTTGCCATAAGCTCACAAGATGAATATCATAAATCGTCTCATTGACATAGCAAAGATGACATGCTAAGATATTATTGTTAGAAAATTTGTCATGAACATTTTACATGCTTAAGTTACACTTGTTAGAAAAAAGGAATCTGCATGTATGCTTTAAGTTAAGAAAATCCCTCGTGAACATGTGTTAGAAAATTATGCATATAAATTGTCCATGCTCACGTAGTAAGAATATCATCATATTGCTCTCTTCAATTATTGCAAATCATTTAATACGTTGATGTATCTCTATGTCAATTTTGCAAAGCATGATATTACACTGTTGGTATAGTTCCTGTCCTTGAAGCTTTCACAGGTTGTACACATTTAAAGGAAGGACTGCCTTGGCTTGCAAAACATTAAAGCATACATTGGAAGAAAATCTTTCTTAGAGCATCTCAGAAGCAAACTGAAGGAGAGTAGTTTGCTAGGATTCAATTTGCCTTGTACTTAAATTATAAAAGCCGTTTTGAGCTTACTTTCAGTTGTATTGTTGTAGTTAGGCTACATAATCCAAGGATCATATCCTTGAAAGGCATATTGACCTTTAGGAGATACTTTACTTATAAGTATCCTCCTAGGACTCTCAACTAGCCAATATCTATAGAGTCCAGTAGTATTTCACCGTACTACTTGAGAACTCTCCTGAGCGTTATATTTTATTATTTCTGAGAGTTGACAAGGGGTGTGCTTTGACTGTAGCACATCACTTGGTTTTCTATCTTTCCAGCCATACACTTGTACTTCACTGAGCACAAACACCAACCCGGTAAGAATTGAGCATATATCCACTGTGTAATCGAGTGGGAAGGGCACAAGCCCTTGGGTAGAGTCCTAGAGTGTTATAGGCACCAGCTTTCATATTTTGACCTTTACGGTTGTTCCCAAATAAACCTATGCCTTGCGAGGTGCAGTCAGGACGTGCAGTAGTCCTGCAAACCTGTGTCTTGCGAGGCACAGTTAGGGTCGAGACTGACCTTGAAACCTTTACCTTGCAGGGTAGAGTCAGACTCGGGGGAGTCTGGGTGAGTGATCCTCAGCCCAAGAGGGTCCGAGAAGATAGCGACTGCATGGGCTCTATAGAGGAGGAGATCCCTAGCTTAGGTAGAAGTCTAGGAAGAAATAGAGTGCGTGGGCTCTTTAGGAGGATTACATAGTGGATATTGGGGTGTTCTGTAAAAGGAAACACCTCGAAGAGTGGACTAAGCAATTGATGAACCACTATAAAAATCCTTGTGTCTCTTCTCTCTATCTCTCACCTCCTCTTCGCACTTTACCTTACATTACTTTACTTACTTGCTCGCACTCTACCTAACCTTTACTTATTTGGTGTTTTGTTAATTTTTTAAATTACAGCTAAAGTCAGAAACACCTATTCACCCCCCTAGGTGAAATATCAATTGGTATCAGAGCTTGGAACTCCAAGACAACGGCGTAACAACCTGGAGGCGATCTCATGGCTACTTCAAAGGGAAGGTTTGATAAGTTAGAGCTCTCTAACTCTGAGGTACACTCGCAAGTTTCGTCTGACTTTGATCTCGACAATGATGAATTACAAGATGAAGATATTCATTTTGCATATAAAAATTTACAAAAAGAATCTGAGAAAATTCTTGGGGAAAATCAAAAGCTAAAGAGTAATGTATGCATGCTTGAAAATGACAAAGAATCCTTAATGGTTGTGCTTAAATCACTACAAGAAAAACTAAATATGAGAGAAGAACAAGTGGAAGAAATCCCTGAAATCAATTTTGGAAAACCAAGAAATAAACCAAGCCTACGAGAAGCTACTAAGAAACTATTTGATGAGGAGAGATTGAAGAAAGGCTCAGATATGTTAGATGATATGCTTGGAGCTCAGCGCTCTCACCATAATCGTAGCGGAATAGGATATGATGGATCATCATCATCTACGATAAAGAACTCTAAAAAACCTATCACCTTTATTTCCAGTAACCTTGCAAGACCTTCTACTAAGCCTGTCATAGAACGTGGTCCTTGTTTTTATTATGGTAAGTCTGGCCATATCAACATTAGCTGCCCATTAAGAAAGACCAACAGTAGTGGATCCAAGGCAAAATGGGCTCCCAAAATGTGTGTCACCTTGCTGAGAAAATTAGCCTAAGGGCCCAAGACCAAAAGCCTATCTAGTATTTAGACAATGGATGCTCCTGTCACATGACTGGAGAAAAAGAGAGGTTCTCACTCCTCTCTAATCATAACGGAGGGACCGTAACATTTGGTGACAATAGCAAAGGCGAGATTGTTGGTAAGGTAACCATTGGTACCTCTTTTGTATCTCAGATAGAAAACGTATATCTTGTTGATGGACTAAAACACAGCTTGCTGAGTATTAGTCAATTGTATGATAGAGGGAATTGTGTTATTTTTTATGCTGAAAAGTGTGAAGTGAGAAATCAAACAACGAATGAACTTGTCTTTACTGGTAAGAGATGCAATAACACATATATAGTATCCGTGGAAGATTTAGCTAAGGACAATGTCAAATGTCTAACGTCTTTTGAAAATAAGAGTTGGTTGTGACATAGGAGATTAGAACATGCCAACATGAGACTGTTGAAGAAACTCTCTGAAAAAGAGTTGGTCAGGGGCATTCCTAAAATTAACTTTTCAAAAGATAGAGTGTGTGAAGCATGTCAACTAGGAAAACAAATCAAAAGAACCTTCAAACCAATAAATGTGGTATGTACCTCTAGACCATTAGAGCTCATTCACATGGACTTGGTAGGACCTACCAGAACAGCCAGTATCGGGGGCAAGCGTTATTTTTTGACTATGGTTGATGACTACTCCCGGTTTACCTGGGTAAGCTTCATCACACATAAAAATGAGGCTTATGAGAAATTTGAAAAATTAGTAGTCAAGATGCAAAAAGAATAGGCAAATGAAATTATGAAAATTCGGAGTGATCATGGAAGAGAATTTGACTATACTCAGTTTGAGACCTATTGTGATCAAAATGGAGTACAACACCAATTCTCAGCACCTCGTACTCCTCAGCAGAATGGTGTAGCTGAACTAAAGAATAGGTCATTACAAGAGATGGCAAGAACTATGCTTAAGTAAAAGAAGTTACCACTATACTTATGGGCAGAGGCTATTAGCACATCGTGCTACATTGGTAACCGTGTATTCATTTGTCCCATCTTAAATAAAACTATGTATGAACTCTATTATGATAAAAGACCCAATATCTCATACTTTAAGGCTTACGGTTACAAGTGCTTTATCTTGAATACCAACATAAACATTGGGAAATTTGACTCTAGGTCTGATATTTGAATATTTCTTGGATATTCAACATCTAGTTATGCTTATCGTGTATTTAAGAAACGAACTCTAGTTGTTGAAGAATCTGAAAATGTCAGCTTTGATGAAGTAGAACACTCTGATGTACCAGCTACTCCAAATGATGAAAATGAGGATGATGTATTTCCCGTACCAGTCGAAGAGGATACTGATACCTCGGAAAGGGAAGAAACTGAGAAGAACCCTAGATTACTGCTAAACCATCCTAAGGATCAAATCATTGGAGACCCTAATGCTGTAATAACCACTAGATCGCATGCAAACATTTGTACACATCTAGCATTTGTCTCACAAATAGAACCCAAAAAATTTGATGAAGCTGAAAACGATGAATATTGGATGCTAGCAATGCAGGATGAACTAAATCAGTTTGAGAGAAGTGAGGTGTGGATTCTAGTACCACGACCAGAAAATCATCAAATTATATGGACAAAATGGGTATTCAAAAACAATCTTGACGAGAGAGGAACAATCATTAAAAATAAAGCAAGGCTAGTAGCTCAGGGGTACACGCAAGAAGAAGGAATTGACTTTGAAGAGTCATTTGCACATGTGACTAGGCTAGAATCAATTCGGATGCTCCTAGCATATGCTTGTAGTAAAAAATTCTCCTTGTACCAGATGGATGTGAAGAGTGCATTTTTGAATGGATATGTTAGTGAAGAAGTATATATCGAGCAACCTCCTGGATTTAGTGATGCAAACTACCCTGACCATGTATATCGATTACACAAGGCCTTATATAGACTTAAACAGGCCCCCCGTGCATGGTATGAGAGATTGAGTGGATATTTAAGAGAGTATAACTTCTCATGTGGAATAGTGGATAAAACCTTGTTTATTAAAAGAAGTAAGGATGCCATACTTCTTGTTCAGATCTATGTCGATGACATCATCTTTGGGTCAACTAACAAAATGATGTGCAAAGAGTTTTCAAAAATCATGCAACATGAATTCGAGATGAGTATGATAGGAGAGCTTAAATATTTTCTTGGACTTCAAATTCAACAAATGGATGAGGGAATTTTTATAAGTCAGTCCAAGTATACAAAAGAACTTCTGACTAAGTATGGGATGAGTGAGGCCAAATCAAAGAAGATTCCTATGGGCCAAGGGGTAAAACTAGACAAAGATAAAAGCAACACTCAAGTTGAACAAAAACTTTACCGAGGAATGATTGGAAGACTTTTGTATCTCGCAGCAAGTAGACCTGATATACTACTAAGTGTAAGCATCTGTGCTAGATTCCAGGCAGATCCTAGAGAGTCGCATGTAAAAGCTGTAAAAAATATCCTGAAATACCTGAAAGGGACAATTCATCTAGGACTATGGTTTCCAAAAGGCATGTCACTTGACTTGACTGCATACACCGATGCAGATTTTGCCGGGAGTAGAACTGACCGAAAAAGTACTAGTGGAAACTGCTTCTTTGTAAATCACTGTCTCGTATCGTGGATGAGCAAGAAACAGAATTCAATATCACTATATATTGCCGAGGCTGAATACATTGCCGCAGGTAACTGTTGTGCTCAATTGTTATGGATGAAGCAGGTATTACTTGACTATGGTGAAAATACTGATACCATCCCTATATTTTGTGATAATACTAGTGCAATTAGTATATCTAAAAATCCTGTTCTACACTCTCGAACTAAACATATCGATATTCGATATCATTTTTAAGAGAACAAGTTCAAAATAAAGTGGTTAAGTTAGAATACGTTCGGTCAGAAGATCAAATTGCTGATATATTTATCAAACCACTCGGCAAAGAACCATACATAAAATTGCGGAGACAATTGGGCATATGTGAAAGCCCACACATTGTGGCTTAATCCTCCTCGTATCATGTGCGTTCACTGGCAATATATATTTTGATACTTAGACCTTGCAGCTGTTTAGGGGGAGCATAATCCCCACTTTTTGACTATGTCAGGGGGAGAGAATGAATCAAGAGTAATATCAAGAGTAATAATTTATAACGAAAATGTGAAAATAAAGAATAATTACCTTCTTTCGTCAATCCCTTGATTATCCATTTGAGACATCATCAAAAGGGGGAGATTGATAGGGTTCAGTTTTAATGATGTCTCAACTCATTACAATTGTTCTTATAGGTCGTTATGCTTAATTGAAGAAAATCAGTTCACCTACATTAGAAATTTGACAATCAATGAACAATATGTGTCATATGGCCAATCTGGAAAGATCAAATAAATTCTCAAGACTTCAAAAGGCCTCAACCAAGTAATTCAAGTAGGTGGAACATAGATTCCCAGAAGAACAAGTAAGAAAAATCAAAATTGGAAGTTTACCAGGGACCGGCCTAAGGACCGGCGCAGAGACTGGCCCAGAGACCGGATCCACCGGTGTATAGACCGGTGCGTATGCCGGTGTGTCTATCGGTCTGCAATTTTCGGACTGAAATGTTGAAATTCAATATGCTCGGGTTCAATACAGCCTGGAATACTTTTGTAACTTACAACTAAAATGTTTAGTGACTCAATTTAGGCCAAAATGGAATTTTAAATATATTTGGTTGATTCAATTAAGTGTTTGCCGAAAATGGGTCTGGGTTGGTTCTAAGACGAAAAGCTGGATTTCCTTTTTCTATATTCAAAGGCTAAAGGCTATAAGTATTCAGAGGTCAGGCACAGATGCTCTCATTGGCTATATCTTTCAACCGTTGAACATTGGGAAGGTAAGAGAGATACAGAGAGAGAGGGTCCGAGAGAGAAAAACAGAGGTCTGTATTTTCCTTGGGTATTTGGCTAAGGCATTAAAGGAGCAGTGGGTGAGAGCTCTAAGTGTTGGTTCCTTGAAGTCAGCCACATCCGATCATTAAGGGTGGTAAGTGAGAATCAGTAAGCTCTCTTCTACCTCTCTCACTCATTCACCATTAACACACCTGCAACTACTTACACCTTCAAATATCAAAATAAAAATACTCTTGTATTGTGAACTCCTAACATTTTGTGTTGTTCAACTTAAGTAACCTCCTACTATACCTCTCTTGTATTGTTCTACAATAAAACAGTAGAACCCTTAACACACACACCTTAAGCTTTACTTGCTAATCATTTTGATAGGTAGTTGAGAAAAACACTTTGGTCCTTTAATACACTCACAATCTCACTCATTCACCATTAACACACCTGCAACTACTTACACCTTCAAATATCAAAATAAAAATACTCTTTTTTTTTTGAAAAGTCAAATATATTTATTAATTATAAGATAAATATTACAATACACAGCCAAAAAACCACCAACTCAGCCTAACAAAAATAATTATCCTAATCAGCTACTTAAATAGCCATAATACAGAAACTAAAAAAACCAGCTTGAGCGACAATAGGAAAACCCTAAACTGCATATTCTGCCCCGCTCCTTCACCCTTGCAGACCCTACATGCCGCCACCTCCCCCCACCATCCCGCCAACGAATGAGCCCCTACCAGCAAACCAAAACCGCCAATAACAATACCCCGCCACCTACTCCCGGTCTCCGCACCGTCGCTCGCAGCCCAAACAAAACGAAAAAACGCCCCACCGGATCTCCCTCCGCCCCTCTGACACTCACCGCCACCTTAGCCACGCCCTCCCCGCCTCCTGGAGCTCGAGCTTGAAGCTCCTCACCCGCCGCCCCCCACCAAACAGCCCAGTTACCCCCTCCCATCTCGCTGCCATCAACCTCGCGCTGCCCCGGATCTGGAAAAAACCCTCCTCTGCTTCACCTCCCCCTCCGCCTGGCCGCCCCTTCATCTGCAGCCCCGTCTACGAAAATCATCCCAGCACAGCTTCGCCTTCTTCGACTTCATACTCGACAGCAACAGCCCGCTAAGAACACCCCCAGATCTGGCAAGGGGGGAGCCCAGATCTAGACCAGGATATCCATCAACCAGCAGATGCTGGGATGGTTTCAAAAAAATCAGGCGGGGAGAGCATTCTCTCTCTAAACTTAGAGAGAGAAGCTCTCAACCCGTAAAATCTCTAATAAAAATAC
>NMUG010001712.1:0-17281 GCA_002855965.1 Monotropa hypopitys | reverse complement strand
GCATATTGGCAATGATACATCTTCGGCCTCTATTGGCCAGAGGCAGGAAAGGCAAAACGTTCCGGAAGAAGTTGGAGTTGAAGGTCAAGCTGAAGTTGATCCGTTGAGACGAATTCAAGAGGTGATGTTACAAATGGCCCAGAATCAGGCTAGGTACTTTGAGAGGCAGCATGTGCCTCAAGTTCTAGCACCAAGGCCATAAGTGGATATCAATACCTCGCTATTTAAAAATTTCAAAGCTATGGATCCGCCTAGCTTTTCTGGTGTGAAAGGGGAAGAGGAGGCAGAAAATTGGCTGAAGAAGATTAGAAAAATATTTGCGATCATGGAGGTGGCTGACAATGACAAATTGCGCTTCGCAACATTTATGCTGACCGACGAAGGGAAGCTACAGAAAGAGTTTTAACTGCAGTGCCAGCTGTGGCAGAGGTGATTATCCGGTGGGACCAGTTCGGAGAAGCATTTAATGAGAAATATTTTTCACAATTCTATCAAGGAGAAAAGAGGAGGGAATTCATGATGTTGGAATAAGGAACTCTATCGGTGGAGGAGTATGTTTCAAAATTTATGGCTTTGTCTCGTTTCGCACCACTTATGGTATCTACGGAGAAATCCATGTGCGAGAAGTTTCAAATGGAATTGAATTCCCATATTCAGTTGCAGGTAGCATTGTTGGAAGTACTGGAGTTTAAGCAACTGGTGAGTAAAGCTAAGATCTGTGAAAGAGATATCGAGAAAGCTGATGGTCGCAGGGAGCAATTCAAAAAGGCTCGTACAAATGGTGTTTATCAGAGAGGAGCTGGTAGCCGATCATATGGAGGTCAGAGTGCTCAGACTTTCAGAGCATTTTCGCAACCTTCCCAGTCATTTTCTGATAGAGAGCAAAGTTTCAATGGACCTAGACGAGGATCTTTCGTCCAGCAGCAGCAGTCAGGAAATTTTCAGGGCAGAGGATCTGCAGGATCCCAATTCTCAGGAGTTATCTGCTACCGGTGCAACAGAAGGGGTCATTTGGCTAAGGATTGTTTTGAGGGAACTATCACGTGTTATAATTGCGGGCAAGTGGACCACAAGAGGACTGAATGTCCTAAACCATTAGCAGAGGCATCCTCAGTGGGGAATGCTCTTACCAGAGGCAGAGGTGCAGGAAGTAACATTCGAGGGAGAGGCCCATGGGATTTTTCATCAGCAAACCGGCAATGCAGAGTCTATGATATCACAGAACAAGATGCTCAGACTTCACGTCACGTGGTGACAGGTACGCTTCCAGTTGATAATAATGAAGCATACATTCTTATAGACCGCGGTTCCACACATTCGTTTGTCTCGTTAAAATATGCAAAGAATCTGAACAATCCTCTAGAAACCCTAGAACCTAATTTGGCAATATCAGCCCCGATTGGTAATGTCGTTATCATTGATTCTGTGTATAAGAGATGTGACATCCATATTCAATCATGGATATTATCGGCAAAACTGTTGCCCTTGGATATGGTGGATTTCGATGTCATCTTAGGGATGGATTGGTTGTCTTACAACTATGCTGTTATCGATTGCTTTCGAAAGGAAGTAACGATCAACTTACCAAACCAACCATCATTTAAGATTTATGGCGATAGGAAGATCGCTTCATTCTGTTTGATTTCAGCATTAAAGGTTAGTCAGTTATTAATGAAGGGGTGTCAGGGATTCTTAGCCCATGTGATAGACACCAGAGCTCCTAGTTCCAAAATATCAGAAATACCCATAATAAGTGAATTCTCAGATGTATTTACAGAAGATTTTCCAGGAGTACCAGTCGATTGGGAGATTGAGTTTCAATAGAGTTGTTACCAGGTGTATCTCCAATATCCATTTCGCCCTATAGAATGGCACCAATAGAGTTGAAGGAATTGAAAACCCAACTGCAAGATCTGTTAGAAAAAGGCTTCATTAGACCAAGTGTATCCCTATGGGGAGCGCCAGTTCTGTTTGTTAAGAAAAAGGATGGAGGTATGAGAATGTGTATCGATTATAGGCAGCTGAACAAGATCACGATCAGGAATAAGTATCCCTTTCCTCGAATAGATGATTTGTTTGACCAATTGCAAGGAGCGTCAGTATTCTCTAAGATTGATCTTAGGTCAGGATATCATCAACTGAAAGTCAAGGAAAGTGATATATCCAAGATTGCGTTTCGAACGAGATATGGTCACTACGAGTTTGTAGTATTACCTTTTGGTTTGACCAATGCCCCAGCTGCATTCATGGACCTGATGAATAGAGTGTTTAAACCATACCTTGATTCCTTTATAATTGTCTTTATTGACGATATTCTAATTTATTCTCGAAACAAGGAGGAACACTGAAATCATCTGCGTTTAGCCCTTCAGTTGTTGAAAGAGAGGAAGTTGTATGGGAAGCTCAGTAAGTCAGAATTCTGGTTGGATAAAGTTGTTTTTCTAGGTCATGTGGTTTCGGGAGAAGGCATTTCTGTAGATCCTTCGAAGATTGAAGCTGTGGTGAGTTGGGAGAGACCGTCAAATGTAACCGAAATAAGAAGTTTCTTAGGTCTAGCTGGCTATTACTGTCGCTTTGTTCAGAATTTCTCTATAATTTCCAAACCATTAACTCAGTTAACCCGGAAAAAAACCAAATTCTTATGGTCGGAAGAATGTGAGAAGAGTTTTCAGGAACTAAAAAATAGATTAGTGTCCGCGCCTGTTCTAACTATTCCATCAGGATCTGGGAATTATGTCATCTATGGTGATGCTTCACATCAGGGTTTGGGATGTGCCTTAATGCAGCAAGGTCGAGTAGTTGCTTATGCTTCGAGACAGCTTAAGACTCATGAACGAGCCTACTGTCACACTCCGTAAATTTTAATTCGATTTGTATTCATTTCGAGAGGCAGTTCGTTAGAAATCTGCCTTAAATTAAGTTCTTGGGTGCCTCAAATACTCATTCTATCGTATTAAATGCCCACGTATCGCTTGGAAGTCTTGTTGGAACTTCTCGGATTTATTTGGATTGATTTCGGGCTTGTCGGGATGGTTGAAGACCTCCCAAATATCAAATTTTCATTTCTGATGCAAGCTGCATCGGTGCAGCCCTTTGGTGCATCGGTGCAGAGTGCATTTTGGTATTGCATCGGTGCAAGACCAATGCACAAAGGCTTTGATGGATTTTGGCTACAGGTGCATCGGTGCAGCCCTATGCTGCATCGGTGCAGGGTTAAGGTGCATTGGTGCACCATCGATGCACAACACCCCTGGAGCAAAATCATGGTCGATGCACCGGTGCAGGTCCTTGGTGCACCGGTGTAGATTGTCTAAAATTCGCACTTTTGGGAAGGTTGCACCGATGCAGGCTTTGGGTGCACCGGTGCAACTGCTGTTCGGACAGTTTCATTAAGGGCAAAGTGGTCATTTTGGTTAGGGGCCCTATATAATTGTTTTTCACGATTTTGGGAGGGTCTTCTTCCCCATTTTTACAACCCTAGCCGACTCCCTTCCCCCTCTCCCACTCCCTCTCTCTTCTCTCTTCCATATCTCTCTATCCATGGAGCTCCGACGAAAATGCGAAGAACAAACGTTGATGGCCTCGCTCTCCTCTCCGCAGTGATATGCTTGGATCGTTTCCGATCGGTAAGTTTTCTTCCTCCTCTCAAAACTCTCTCTCTCTTGATTTCATGAAGCTTGGTTACTCATTCGTGATTTTGGTCTTAATGAACATCGTAGAGCATTGAGAGAGCTTCATGGAGGCAGGCTTGGTTCACTCCGGCGGTCATGGAGGTTTTCCGGCGACTTTTTCGGCGAGTGTCACCGGAGCTCCAACTAAGGTAGAGTTCTCTATCCCTCTCATGTATGGTATTGGTCTACTTATTTCCCTCTCGTGATTGTACTAAAATGTGTAGTTTGAACACTTGTACTAAATCACGTTCTTGAGTCGTCGTTCACGTCACTTGATTGGTTGTGGGAATCATCTAGGATCTCTACGTAATCCCTAGGTTGTTGGTCATTCGATTCTTAACTCCATTGTAAAAAGCCCCAATTTTATAACAAGTGTGTCGTCGTCATTTTATGAAATTAAATTGGGGAGATTGACTTATTTGGATACTCTCGAGTGGTTCGTGGTTTAAAATGGTGTTTTGACATGTTTTTATTATAAATCGAACGAAATGGATGTTTTGCGAACGGATGGAACATCTTGGAAAGAAAGGAAATGTTTTGGAAGAAATGTTGGAAAAATGTTCACGTTGTTGGAAATTGGCCTTCGACCTTCACTTGAATAATGATCGAATTCGGGATATTGAGTTGGCTAGACTATTCGGGTAGCCAGATTTTGGTACCTTGGGTGGCTTTTCTAGAACCCATGACATTGCGCAATGGGGGTTTGCAGGACCCTCCCAACGTGTTGGGGAATTCTTGGAATTATCGGTTAGATCGTTGACGAGCGACTATCTCGGAAATAGCCAAAACTCCTTAAATTTGTATAATGAAATCTACCATCGGAAATTGTGGTATGTGGACTTGGAATAAATGGGAAATGGTGTTGGAATATCTTGGAATACCAAATATTGTTTGATATTGCCCTTATTCTATAAGGTGTGGAATTGATATACAAGTAAAACTTGAAATCAAATGGGAATTGGAACACGTTTGGAATGACGAAAATGAGTCATTTTGATAGTTTGAGGAATTGGTGTGTTATAAACCAATCTCCTTGGAAATTGTGAAAAATTGGTATGCTAGACACCAATGTTTTAAAAGTAACGGAAATGAGTCGTTTAAACTATGTCAACGTGGTGCTTGGACACAATTCCCTTAGGCCTTGTCTAGGCAAGTTTTGGAACGATGGTCAGTTATACTCTTGTTCTCTTACTCTGGTCTTGGTCAGACACACTACGTTTTACTGTTCTTACTTTACGATGAGTCGACAGTGAAAAGGTTGAAAGAAAGTAACTGTTTTTATATAATGAGATCCATTGCATTGCATCATTTACATTCCTTGCATTGTCACACACTCGCATCCCAATAGTATAGCTGTTTGGAGATAGATTATCTCTACCAGGCGGTGGTGCCTGACCCTCTACTTTTGTAGGACTCACCCTTGCTTGGAGCCGCTGGATCCTTCACTGGACTTGAGGCTGGACCGGACTGTAGTAATAGGTCGCCTTTCCTTTCAGTACTGTACTCTCTTTTCTTTTCTGTTGGCCGCCTTGTACAGGATAAATTTTAAAATCCTATTTTGGCATTTTCTTTCAATTGGGGCACTGTTGTACAGGGTTGTATTATAAAACCCTATTAGCCTCTTTTCATTTGTATTTCATTTCAAGCAGAGTATGTGATGTAATAATTATAGTGATGAGTAGCATAATTGGTAGTACTTTACCCTTTTGTTGGATACTCTTACCCATTTAAAACTTCTCAAAAAAATATACTTCAAATTTTGGGAGTGTTACAGTTGGTATCAAAGCGCTCGTTCTGATTTACCTAGGTCTTTGGATGAGACTTTTAGTCTCAATGAGCGCACCGTTTCTTTTGTGTAACTCTGAGGGATTGCATTTGGGGTGCATGGCATGTGTATCTAGGCATTGAATGTGTGTGCATTGCATGGATCTCATAAAACAACAAGTTTTTATAACTCAAATTAACACAATGGTTTGGAAAATTCGTGATGTCTACTCCTTCGAGTTGGTCTTGTTGTTGTTCTTCTGGAATTCTGAGCAATTCCTGTCTATCTTGTGGTGACTTTGGAGCCTGTCTTGGAAACTGTTAGAGGATTTTGTTAATATTGAACTCGTTTGTTCCGGTTGTATCCTCTTGTTGGTAGTGGTGACTCCTACTCTAGCTTGGTGAACTGTTTCTAATTCCTTTTTATTGGTGCGTAAATGAGTTTCTTCGATGACTCTGGTGGGGATTTGGCTCCTTATTTCTCGATTTTGATTGTTGGTGACTGTAGTTGTGGCTTGTCGTAGGAAGCGAATTCTTGTTGTCGTCATCATGGCTTTTGAGCCTATTTCTGGTAATGGATGGTGGATTTTGCGGCGATCAGTTGATTGATTCTAGTTTGCCCTCCTAGTGAGGATGATGATCTTGCGTATGGTTGAACGATCATTCCTTGAGTTTCTCCTGTTGCTCTTAAACGACATTGTTGTCAACTTTCCCTTCTAAGAGTGATGTCCCTCCTCTTGTCGCCGGTTTAATTGTAATTCAAGTGGCCAGAAAGTTGTAGTGCTCCCGTGATTGAGCCTTGGAGTCTATTTCGCTTCTTGACGTTGATGTCGGGAACTTATCGTTTGTTCGGTTGGCTTTGATTGTTTCCCGGTGGTTGAGTTTTGACTCCCGTTGTCATTGTGCGGTAGACTTCTTGCTTGATAGCATTGTGGTTGCTTCGTGATGTGTTAGCACTTGGTAATCTAGTGATTGTGACTTCTTTGGGAAGTAAGGATGTCTCGGTGTAGTAAGGCCTTGTAGTGGGAGAGATCGTGTGTAACTCACTTGGGATGTGGAGTACCCTTGGGTTAGTAGATCCTCCTTGCGGATTAGTACTAAGTGGTCGATGTTAGTGGTAGTAATGCTCTACCCTTAGTTGATGCGAGAGTTAGTCTCGACTTGTGAATTGAGGTTACCTGAGGATTTGCATTGTATTTAGTGCCTTGCGGTTGCAAAACTTCCTTGTTGATTGAGAAGGATGAAGAGGTTCGTGTGTGGTATCGTATTCTTATAAAAGCATTGAGTTTGTGATTTGAGGTCATTCGGAAAGTGGTATGTTGTATGAGTCCACGGTGGTTGTTGGCTCTTTGGTTACTTGGTTGTCGGTTGTTTGGTTTGTAGGGCAACTTGGGAGATAGTCTTGTGCTGGAATTGTCTCGATTGAAAAATTGAGCTTGTTGGGTGATTTAGGTGTTAGACCTACTTTGGTATGCCTTGGGAGTTACTCGATGAGTTGTTGTTGTGCTATGAGCTAGGAAAGTGGTTTGAGGATTGTGGTTCTCCCTTGATGTTTTGGAGTGATAGTGCGCGTGTGACTATCTTGTGGTTCTGACTAAAAATGGCATCTGGGTTTCTGCCTTGTTGAGTGATAGTATAGATAGAAATTGATTTTGGTTGAGAGATAGAAGTGTAGTGGTCTTGCATGATGACTTAGAATTTGGGATGCGGATTTGACATGAAGTCATTATTTTGGAAGGAAGGAATGGTTTGGGTTGAATGAATGAGGCCTTGTGGCGATGTTGGCGTGTTCTCGTGAGTTGTTGTGATCAAAAGAGAAGTGTTCGGATTTTGGAACTTGGAGGGTTAGTGTTTGATGCACTTGGGGATGTCCTAATGGATGGATCGATGTAACGGCCTCAAAATTCGAAACCATTTTTTTTTTGAAATTAATAAAAGAATTATAAATGCAGAAGCATAAAAACATTTAATGCCATTCTACCCATAATACATGAATGATACAAAGAAATGAGTGCAACGATGTAAGACTTTATAACATAGTCTGATTACATTGAGCAACTGAAATGAAGAAAAGAGAGAACAATGCATAAATAAGCGGTAAGGGGACTTTATAATGATAGTCCGTTCCGCTTTTATAATCAAAACGAAGAAACAAAAGCAATAGAGGACTTTATAAAAATAGTCCTTTACAATGATACAACAAATGACAAATGACATACAAAGAGATGAGAAAAAGGTGAAAAATCTATCAACTACCAAAAGCCCTAACTCCAAGTCCGGCAAAGAACCCAAATGAGCTACTCTAATCCAAGCGAGCCAAATCCCTATAAAATAGAGGGTTAGGCACCACTGTCCAGTAGAGAGAACTATAACCAAATGCTTCTAAAATTGGGGTGCATGTGTGTGACAAGGCGAAGAATGGTAAATATGCATGCATAGGGATTTCATTACATTTTCCAAACCAAGATATTTTCATTTCAAACCTTGACACAAGTTCAACACTTGAAGTTTCTAAAAGAACTCAATGATACCAACCAATATGTGAAGACTCACAATTTTCCAAAAGAAAGGAATAAACGACCTTTTTTCAAAATACTTGTTTTCTCAAACACAAGGGGATTGGTTTTCAATCTACCAAATCCTAAGACTTCCAAATGACTCATTTCATTGTTTTTAAGACATTGGTTTATAACATACCAATCTTTGACAAGTTCCAAAGGGATTGGTTTATAGCATACCAATCCTTAAGAATTTTAAATCAAGTAAATTATTAGGTTTCGGCCAAGTTCCGAGATAGTTGGGGATCAACCGACTAACCGTATATTTCTAGCATTCCCAACTCATTGGGAGGGTCCAATGAGACCCCCATTGCACAATGTCATGAACGTATAACGTCCAGGGATCAAAATCCCGGGGATCAATATCCCATAAGTGTGGCCAACCATAACGAACTCAAATGTTTTAGGGTCTTTCATCCAACAATTATATTTTTATCAAATAATTTCGATGTGATTAGGGCAACGCCTCCTAATCACCCAACTAGACCCAAAACACGAGTTTTACCAAAATTCGTTCAATTATGATTTAAATGTGTCAAGGCACATACTAGAACCGTCATTTTATCATTCCAATTGAAATTGACTACTTTCCCCAAATTAACCCAAAATCGACATGTTAGGGTTTTTTATAAAAATTTGGGGGTTTTCAAAATTGAACGGGAATTTGACCAATTAACTCCATAGGGAGCTCAACAAACCCACTAATTGACCATTGCAATTGAAATCAACCAAAAACCCCAATTTAATCCAAAATTGAAAATCTAAGGTTTTATAAAATTAGGGGTTTTTCGAAATTGAATACGAAATCGACAAATTGAAACCGTAGGGAGTTTAATAAGACCCTACTTGATACCCACACATGATCAATTGAAGGTTAAACACCACTCACGATAGCAAATTTCGAAATTTAATATGAACTTACAATTTTTGCTTAAAAACCTTAGAAAGAAGAAAAGAAAACCAATGGTAGATACAAAGCGGAATAGAAATCTCTACCTTATTTGGTGCTCCAAGAAACCCTAGGTAAGGGTCGAGCTCCAATGGATGATCCGGAACCGTAACCGCATAGAGGGAGGAGAGGGGAGCAACCTTCGTGAAGTGGGTTTCTCCAAAAAAAAATCCATGGATTCTTCCAAAATCAAGAGAGAATGGAGAGGTTTGAGAGAAATGTAGAGAGATTGGAACTTCAGAGAGAGAAAGAGTGAGAAGAGTGCGGTTGTATTGGTGAGGGTTTGAGGGAGTTAGATACGTTTAGGGTTTTAAGATTGGATACATAACTCACCCAAAAATCGATTCCAAAATTACCCCTACTGAGGTGTATATCGATATACATCACCATGTATATCGATATACAATCTATTCTGTTGGACTTTAAGAGCAATGCATTTCGATATGCACCTCTTTGCATATCGAAATGAAACAAGAAAAGGGGCTGCCAGGACCTTTATTTCGATATGTAGAAGGGGGGAAGGAACCCTCATTTCGATATATAGACTGTTGTAGGATACCTCAAGGATGATCGAGAGTATTTTGGCCATAACTTCTTCGTCCGAACTCCAATTGAGACGATTCAAATTGCGTTGGATTCATAATTAGATTCTCTACGACTTTATTGAAGAAAGTGATTCTATTTGGACAATATTTCTAAATCAGAATAGGCCAACAACTTGGTTACACCTTCGCACGGATACTTCGCTACAACCCGAACTTCAATAAATGTATCCAAATATATTTCCGAGCATCCCTACACCTCACATGATCCAAATGAACATATTAGGGAGATCCGAATATCAACGAATCTGAGATTCACTTAATGGAGTACCCGAGAAAGACTCACTAACTCAATATTGCAAAGGAGCATATCGAAATGCCCTACCTCATATCAAAATGAGGAAGAATGGAATGGAGACAAAGGTTGTTGCATTTCGATATACCCTCTAGGTATATCAAATTGCCTAAGAAGGAAAAGTGCTGATGCATTTCGATATACCACATGAGCATATCGAAATGCCCAAGACCAAAATTCGAGCAGAATGTTTTTCAACCAAATGCATTTCGATATACATGGAACATATATATCGAAATGCTCTTCAAAGGGAAGGGAGCAGTAGGCTTCAACATATCGAAATAAGATGAAGAGGGGAATGTTCCCTATATCGAAATGCAACAATGTCTATGCTCAAGGAGTATAGATATATCGAAATGAACAGGGGGAATGGGAATGACACATATCGAAATATAGAGGGATTTGGGGGAAGATCCACAATATAAAATGTGATTGCCGAACACTCGTGGCAATCACCCGAATATCCATACACATCGCAAATTCCCATATAGAGCACACAAAACTCTTCATGATTCTAAAAATCATCTCGGGAAAGGCTCGGGAACATAAAGGAATAAATTTGGGAATTGATCTTGAACAACCAATAGGAATATCAATTCAAGGGAATTTATATTGATTGATTCCAAGTGAGACTTGAAATAATATTTAAATAATTAAGTATTCCCAGCAATAAATTCGAAGTAACGGGAAATTATATTTAAATTTCTGGACCATTTCACTCGAGATGACTTGTGTGGCTGGTTTGGGATTTGAAGATGAGAATAGCGTTTACTTTCTCAGTCTGGCATAAGGTTATAGAAGGCGTATTGTGTCTTGGGTGATTTTTTCGCTTCATCTTGATTGGGGAATGTGGTTGGTCGGGTGTCTCTCTTTCTCGGCATTTGAAATTCCACCTTGCTTAACCCTTAAGGGATCAGTGAGTGGATGCCGTCCATCATTGTTGAAAAGATTGTCATATACACTAGTGCCTTATCCTTGTCATTACTAGGATTCATTGTTCTTCGGTGGTGTGTGATTCGACTTCTCGTGTTTCTTGTTGACACTTGGTGACAATTGCGAAAGCTGTGCATTGTTCAGAAAATCTGCTTGCTCCTTGTTTTCCCAACTTTCGACGTTACGACTGGCTGTTGCCATCTTCTTGTCGACTTTTTGTAGTACATCTATCGTTGTGGCACTTGTTGGAGTGGTAATGCGTTGTTCGTCTTGTGTATGGAAATTCATCTACTTCGTAGAGCTTGTCTTAAGAAATCGTATCCTTGCTTCGTGCACTCTTGTCTTGTGGGTTGCCTTCGTGCACTCGTCCTTGTTCGCCATATCTTCGTGTGAATCCGGATTGTTGTCGCATCTGCTGGTGCCGTGTCCATTGCGCTTGGACACTTCTATTATGTGTCATTGTCTCTTATTTTAGGTTGTTTGAGAGTGAGTTGTGGGATTGGCTTGTGGTTGGTGTGATTAGTAAGACGAGTTTACTTTTGTGTTGTGCAGCTGTGTTGCGACTGTTAGGGTAGAATGTATGTGTTTCTTTGAAGTTGACTGCACCGACTTGGATTGTGGTGATGTTTGTCATGACCGGTGTGCGTAGTCCGTGTCATGTGGTGTAGGAATGAACATGAAGGATTGTTTTGAGAAGGTGACTGGCCAGGACATCTCAAATCAAACTTCTTAGTCATTCAGGTACCGCGCTAGGTGTGTGTAGTTTGGTTTGTGAGATTTTGATTGTTCGGTTCTTCTTTTGGTGGCGTAGTGGTCATTTGGTGTGATTCGGGTGGCACAGTTGTTGTGTGACCATCCCTTGCAGGTTGTCTTGCTTTCAAATCCTGCTTCGTATCGGTTGGATTATTCCCACCTTGTTCGGAAACCTATTTAGGGGTTGTCTTGCGCGTTCGTGGTGATAAAGTCATTGTGGACTTCCTTGCGGTAGTCCAAAACCGCTCTTTTATTTTTCAGAAAATTTTAGAAAAATATTTGGAAAAATCGGAGTATCTGTATCGTGTCCGTATCGTATCTGCGTGTCGGTACCGTATCGGTGTGTCCTCGGCATATCCTTGCCGTATCGGTGTATCCTAGGTGTGTCCTTCGCGTGTCGGTGCGTCCTCAGCGTATTCTTGGCATATCGGCGTGTCGTGTCATAATGAAGCTTTGTAGCATATTCGGTTTGAGCTTGTCGTTGGGTGTTCGTTTTTCGGCATTGCTTACGCTTTGGAACTTCTTTTGTTGACGTGGATCGGATTTCACTAGGAATCCATGTGATTCGTGCCTTGGATGTTGTTCTCCTTGGAGTATCGTATCTCGATTCTTTTACCATAGAAATTTCGAGGACGAAATATTTGTAAGGATGGTAGTTTGTCAGACTCTGTAAATTTTAATTCGATTTGTATTCGTTTCGATAGGCAATTCATTAGAAATCTGGCTTAAATTAAGTTCTTGGGTGCCTCAAATACTCATTCTATCGTATCAAATACCCACGTATTGCTTGGAAGTCCTGTTGGAACTTCTCGGATTTATTTGGATTGATTTCGGGCTTGTCGGGATGGTTGAAGACCTCCCAAATATCAAATTTTCATTTCTGATGCAAGCTGCATCGGTGCAGTCCTTTGGTGCATCGGTGCAGAGTGCATTTTGGTATTGCATCGGTGCAAGACCAATGCACAAAGGCTCTGATGGAGTTTGGCTACAGGTGCATCGGTGCAGCCCTATGCTGCATCGGTGCAGGGTTAAGGTGCATCGGTGCACCATCGATGCACAACACCTCTGGAGCAAAATCATGGTCGATGCACCGGTGCAGGTCCCTGGTGCACCGGTGCAGATTGTCTAAAATTCGCACTTTTGGGAAGGTTGCACCGATGCAGGCTTTGGGTGCACCGGTGCAACTGCTGTTCGGACAGCTTCATTAAGGGCAAAGTGGTCATTTTGGTTAGGGGCCTCATATAATTGTTTTGCACGATTTTGGGGGGGTCTTCTTCCCCATTTTTACAACCCTAGCCGACTCCCTTCCCCCTCTCCCACTCCCTCTCTCTTCTCTCCTCCATATCTCTCCATCCATGGAGCTCCGACGAAAATGCGAAGAACAAACGTTGATGGCCACGCTCTCCTCTCCGCAGTGATATGCTTGGATCGTTTCCGATCAGTAAGTTTTCTTCCTCCTCCCAAAACTCTCTCTCTCTCTCTCTTGATTTCATGAAGCTTGGTTACTCATTCGTGATTTTGGTCTTAATGAACGTCGTAGAACATTGCGAGAGCTTCACGGAGGCGGGCTTGGTTCACTCTGGCGGTCATGGAGGTTTTCCAGCGACTTTTCCGGCGAGTGTCACCGGAGCTCCAACTAAGGTAGAGTTCTCTATCCCTCTCGTGTACGGTATTGGTCTACTTATTTCCCTCTCGTGATTGTACTAAAATGTGTAGTTTGAACACTTGTACTAAATCACGTTCTTGAGTCGTCGTTCGCGTCACTTGATTGGTTGTGGGAATCGTCTAGTGTCTCTACGTAATCCCTAAGTTGTTGGTTTTTCGATTCTTAACTCGATTGTGAAAAGCCCCAATTTCTATAACAAGTGTGTCGTCATCGTTTTATGAAATTAAATTGGGGAGATTGACTTATTTGGATACTCTCGAGTGGTTCGTGGTTTAAAACGGTATTTTGACACGTTTTTATTATAAATCGAACGAAATGGATGTTTTGCGAACGGATGGAACATCTTGAAAAGAAAGGAAATGTTTTGGAAAAAATGTTGAAAAATGTTCGCGTTGTTGGAAATTGGCCTTCGACCTTCACTTGAATAATGATCGAATTCGGGATCTTGAGTTGGCTAGACTATTCGGGTAGCCGGATTTTGGTACCTTGGGTGGCTTGTCTAGCACCCACGACATTGTGCAATGGGGGTTTGTAGGACCCTCCCAATGTGTTGGGGAATTCTTGGAATTATCGGTTAGATCGTTGACGAGCGACTATCTCGGAAATAGCCAAAACTCCTTAAATTTGTATAATGAAATCTACCATCGGAAATTGTGGTATGTGGACTTGGAATAAATGGGAAATGGTGTTGGAATATCTTGTAACACCAAATATTGTTTGATATTGCTCTTATTCTATAAGGTGCGGAATTGAAATACAAGTAAAACTTGAAATCAAATGGGAATTGGAACACATTTGGAACGACGAAAATGAGTCATTTTGATAGTTTGAGGAATTGGTGTGTTATAAACCAATCTCCTTGGAAATTGTGGAAAATTGGTATGCTAGACACCAATGTTTTAAAAGTAACGGAAATGAGTCGTTTAAACTATGTCAACGTGGTGCTTGGACACTGTTCCCTTAGGCCTTGTCTAGGAAAGTTTTGGAACGATGGTCAGTTATACTCTTGTTCTCTTACTCTGGTCTTGGTCAGACACACTACGTTTTACTGTTCTTACTTTACGATGAGTCGACAGTGAAAAGGTTGAAAGAAAGTAACTGTTCTTATATAATGAGATCCATTGCATTGCATCATTTACATTCCTTGCATTGTCACACACTCACATCCTAATAGTGTAGACGTTTGGAGATAGATTATCTCTACCAAGCGGTGGTGTCTGACCCTCTACTTTTGTAGGACTCACCCTTGACTTGGAGCAGCTGAATCCTTCACTGGACTTGAGGCTGGACCGGACTGTAGTGATAGGTCGCGTTTCCTTTCAGTACTTTACTGTCTTTTCTTTTCTGTTGGCCGCCTTGTACAAGATAAATTTATAAATCCTATTTTGGCCTTTTCTTTAAATTGGGGCACTATTGTACAGGGTTGTGTTATAAAACCCTATTAGCCTCTTTTCATTTGTATTTCATTTCAAGCAGAGTATGTGATGTAATAATTATAGTGATGAGTAGCATAATTGGTAGTACTTTACCTTTTTGTTGGATACTCTTACCCATTTAAAACTTCTCAAAAAAATATACTTCAAATTTTGGAAGTGTTACACCTACCCTTTGCACGATTTGTAATTAGCAGCCATTGTCTTTACTTTGAAGCAATGGAGGCATTATCTATATGGGGAAACTTGTAAAATTTTCACTGCTCATCAGAGTATGAAATATCTTTTCACTCAGAAGGATCTGAATTTGAGGCAGCGAAGATGGATGGAACTGATCAAAGATTATGATTGTACCATTCTATACCATCCAGGCAAAGCTAACGTGGTAGTTGACGCCTGGAGTAGGAAGTTGTCTGGAAGATTATCTTGTTTGAAGGGTGTTAAGTCGAACTTATTTTCTGATTTGAAATCGTTGAGAGTGGAATTGGGAATGAGAGAAGATGGAGCTTTATTAGCAACCTTAACTTTGAAGCCGTTGTTGATTGAGCGAATCCAAGAAGCTCAGAAGGAAGATTTGATGTTGCAGAAGATTGTGGAAGATGTGAAAAAGGGAGAACGAACAGATTTTGTTCTGCATAGCGATGGAACTTTATTGTTGGGAAATCAATTGTGTGTCCCCGATGATAAGAGGTTATACGAACTCAAGGTGACTAAATACATGACCATACAAATCCTATGATAACTCAACGGTGCCGAAACCTTCAAGACATAACCTAAGTTTCACAAGGGCAATTCATCAAACACTTGGTGGCTCCTATCTCCAATGACCACCACACAACCTACAAACCACCAAAATACAAGTCGTTCCCTCGCGGGAATTTCATCGAACACGTAGCATGCCTAAGTCTCTAGGGTATTATATCAAACGATTTGTGGGTCTAAGGTCACCATTTGATTTCATTAAAGTAAAACCCTAAATTATCAAATACAATATACATAAGAATGATCACCAAAATTTAGCCTGTGTACACACACACACATACTCATTAATAGCTAAGGATTTTACCCACCGGAGATTCGAGGTTGCCAGAAAAGTTCTACACACTGCCACGAACCGAGACCGTAGAAATGTAGATCGTGAAGCACTCGTCGACGTTAATGAACACCAAAATCTACAATACCCAAGTAATAATCAAGAGCAAGGGAGAGAAGGAGGGGAAAAGAGTTTGATAAGGAGAGAGGAGAGACTTACATGTAGAGAGAGAGTTAAGCAAAGAAATCTGGGCTGAAATGCCCTCTCCCACGCACAAAATACATATATATATAGGACCCCCACTTGAAAAGACACTAATACCCTTAATGAGAAAAAGTCTGCCAGAAAATACCTCTATGCACCGGTGCAACCCTTCTCTGCACCGGTGCAGACTCCTTAGAATTTCGAACAGTGAGTCTATGCACCGGTGCAACTCTCCTGCACCGGTGCAAACTTGCACCTGGACCAGCAGTAACATTTGAGGTCTCCCTGCACCGGTGCACCTCTCATCTGCACCGGTGCAACTGTTCCAAAATCAGAACAGTAGCACTCCGAATGTGCCAACTGTTCTAGGACTTCTCAAAGATCTTCGTACCAATGACAAAACTAACACGCAAGGAAGAACCATTCGTGTGGACTGTTACCGGTTTTACGTATTGGCTATTTTCCGGATGGTTGTTGTATCTTTTATCTTTTATTTTGGTTTGGGGTAGCATAGGTAGATACTCTACTTCCCGAGCCATGAAGATCTTGGTGCGGCACTTCGTCAACAAGTTGAAGGATTTTCGGCATTTCAATGGTCGTTCCAAATCGGTATTCATCATTTTTCTTATCCTTTGATATGTCGTAGGGTCATGTCTAGTCTCAAAACTTCTTCCTTAGAGTGTCTATTTTTTATCCATGGTTGAGTCGTTGCTTGCTGTGTTTCTGGTTTTTTTATTCCTGTCAGGTGCTCTATTGTGCTGCAGAGTTACAGTTTTTGCAGGATTTATCGAACCTTACGCCCCATTGCGCAACCGGTAACGCTCTGTCGGTTGGGTTCTTCATTTTCCTATTCGCTACCGGTTACGCCGAAATGATGCGCAACCGGTTACGGTCTGCCTTGTCTGTCTACAGGTTCAGTTTACTGAACCTTACACAACCGGTTACGCTTATGAGCGCTACCGGTTACGCTTCCTCGCACAGCAAAAAATTAAAATCGTTTTATTATTAAATATTTTGTTTGGAGGAGCGTATAGAGGTGTAATGGTCCTCGGTTTTTGTTCCTAATACTCCCTAATCACTCATATATGCCTCCTAAGTATATATAGGGTGCTAATATTAGTTTTAAACCTAATTACATACATTCAAGAACATTCAAAGGCTCTCTCTCTAGTTTTTCAAAAAGGCTGTTGTGCAAGATCTTCTTTCTCAATCAAGGTGATATCAAATAAGCTTTCTACCTTGTATCTTCTTGCCTAATCTTTGTTCCTTGTTTATACACTATAGATAGTCATTATTCTTTTGAGTTTTGATTATCTTTTAAGGAATTTCTAAGAGTTGTATCTAGGGTTTGTGTTTCCTAGATCTAAAACTCTTGTTTTTATTCTTTAGCAACCTTGTGTGTCAAAAGTATTTTCTTTTG
>NMUG010001711.1:0-17282 GCA_002855965.1 Monotropa hypopitys | reverse complement strand
ACGGTTTTCAAGTGGTTCTAAATAACTAGATTAATAAAGAGACTTGGATCTTAGAGTTCCAAGCACTATGAATAGTAGAGTGAAAATGATTTAATTGTACAAATGTAAGAGCAAAGAAAAGTAAAGAATTAAAGGCAAGTGACACGATGATTTATAGTGGTTCGGTTAGGAATTGTCGAAGTCCCTAACTTTACATCCACTTCTCTTACCAATAAGTAAGAGTTCTACTAATTTACCTTTACAACTTTCGGGTAGTTGTCAAACCCTTACAAGTGTTGAGCAATTTCCCAAGGCTTCTCAAACCTTCTTTGATAAGCTTCTTCCCAAGGCGGCTCCCACCTTTGCTAAGCACTTCTCAAGGCGGCTTGGACCTTTGATGAGCTACTTCAATGGAGGCTCCTTCCTTCTTTGATATTGAGCTTATTCTCAAGGCGGCTCCCACCTTCAATGCAAGCTTCAAGTCTCCTCCAAGGCTTGAACTTGACTCCAATGATCTTTGTGCTTCAAATGGCTTTGCAAGCTTGATTCTTCAAGTCTTGACTTCAATGTGAGCTCCAAGTATTCAAGAAAGATATTGTGGAAGACAACCCCTTCCACAAGGTAACAATAAAGCTCAATGCTCAATATGATCTTACAAGATAGATTGTGAGCTCTCTCTAATTTTATACAAGTGTAGGAATACAAACTCTCTATAAGAAAAATGATTTACAAGTGAAATATGAGAGAGAGAGAGATTTTGATAGATTTAGAGAGAAAGAGTGAGATATAGATGTTAGCAAAGCTTGGGCATGGTCTCTCTTAGTTTCTAGGACCCCAAGGGTCCAATTTATAGGCCACAATCCAAAACTAGCCATTTATGACTGTTTGGTGGCATTATTGTAAATAAATAAAACTTAAATTTCGAATTCTGCAAAATTTACAAAGGCCGGTAGGGGACCGGTAGGCAACCGGTATGCCGGACGGTATACCGCCCGGTATACCGGTTAATGCAAATTTTGGTTCTTTGTTCACGGCCAAACTCACTGCCCATATTTGGTCAAATCTGGTGACCAGCCGGTATGCCGGCCGGCATACCGCCCAGTGTACCGGTTATGGTACCGGTTAAGGTTTAGGCAGATTTTGAAGTCCAAATGACATGAGGCTTGATCCCATGAGTAGATAATTCAATTCTCTAAGTTTTTCATGAAGAAAACATTTTGGAAAAATGTAAAGATAAAATTAACTTTGTACGAGAGTCATTTTTCCAAGTATTTTCTAAAATCATTTTAAGTTCAAAATAGAGAATTAAATATTCTAAGAGCATGCAAGGGTCTAGGAATGTTTTAGAAAGATTTTTAACATTGAAAACAATATTCCTTTAGCCTCTAATCAAATGTCATTAAGTTCCTTGATGTTAAGTAAATATTTGAACAATGAATATATTTCTAAAGAACATTAAATGATTTCTAAATAGTCCTAAGAGAGTTTAAAATGATTTAAACCACAAAGAGCAATCTCTTGGGCTTTAATACAAGAATGATATGGAAATTAAGCTTTAAAACAAATTCCTTGATTTAAATAAGTATTTGGACATTTAAATCATAATTCAAGGAATTAGAAAATCATTTTATAAATACTATATTTGTGTACTGTCCTAGTTTGTTTCAGTTTCAGAGCTTTTATTTATTTTCTTTCAATTGTACAGTTTGTTTCAGTTGGAGAGTTTGTTGGGCATTGTTTAGCCCTGATATTAGAGTTTGTTTATATTCTGTTTCAGTAGTAAGGAGTTTGGGCTAGTGTTTGTAGCCCATCTGGTTTAGTTGAGATTTTTGTATATTAGATTTTGTTCTTCAGATTTTATTTCAGTTCAGTAGTTTTGTTAGCGGGTTAGCTAGTTGTTTCCAGTTGTGTTTTTAGTTTAGTTTTTTTATTTTTAGCTAATTAGTGAGTTTAAGTTTTTGCTTGCCACGAGACCGTCCCTGGATGGCTGGCTTTACGGTCATCGGGGATGGGGCGTGACAGTTGTGCTATCAGAGCTAGAGTTTAGAGATTCTGTACACTTGTTGAGTCGGCTGGACGGTGTACATAGGATGTTGTTGAGTTTAGAGACCTGACCCTAGAGCTTGTCCTTGGTGCTTGTCCGATTTTGAGTAGAGTTGTAATTCGCAAGTGAGAAATGAGGCATGCATCTTAGTAATGCATTAATGAAAATTATTAAGAGTATATGATGAAAATTTTAATTTATTAATATGTGTTATTTTAAACTCATAGATCCTATGGATAGAGTTATGAAAGCAATGTTCTGAGAAATAAAGAATAAATAGATTGAGTAATAATATAATGGTAAAAGTTCTGAAATATGAGATTTTAAAAAATGATTATAGCTAAAAATATGATATGAGTTTAGACGATGTTGAGATTTATGTGAATACTATTAAACGTTTAGAGTAAAATAGAACGTATGCGAATAAGGTTGAAATAGTTAATTGTGAGAATAGAAGCGGATGTATATGGAGTATAGATTTGGTGTGAGTATAGTGTTATGTCTGTATTTATTTGGGGCTTAACACGTATGGTGTGAGTGTGTATATTCTTTGGGGCATGTGATATATGTTGGATATGTGTGGATTGATTTGGGAGAGTGAGTGGCCACCACATCTCAAATCAAACATTCAATGTCATTCGGTTATCATACTAGGATGCATATATTGTGGTTTTCATGTGGTGTTATGTGTATATGTACATATAAAAAGTGGTGTGATATGTGTGGTATGTGTGAAAGGAGTGGGTATACATGCATGAGTAAAGAGATTTGAATTTAGAGAAGTATATTGAAGATTGAGTAGTAAGTTTATATGATTATGAACAGTAATGAGAAAATCCAATATTATGCAATTGCAGTAATATAACTAGAATATATGAGGAAGAGATAATATGAGTCAGTATTATACGATGAATTAGAAATAAGAGAGTTATTGGAGTTAACTAAATTATTTGAGATTAAATCGAAATGAGTTTTGGACATGGATTTAAAATTTATCCTTTGCATTTTCCCGTATTATTATATTTTTGTATTGGGCGAAATTATTATGGAGTGCAAAAATCAGCGAGTACACAAGGAAAGAGTTGAAACTGCAAAGCAAGCTCATGTTGATCCAGTAGGGCAATTGCAGAATGTCGTGATCGGGATGGCAAAGAATCAGACGTGATATTATGAAGAACATTTGGTACTACCAGTTCCAGATCATAGGCCGACGGTAGATGTCAATGCGTCGTTATTTATGAGTTTTAAGATAATAGATTCACCCGCATTTTTTCGGAACCAGAGAAGAAGAAGATGATGAGAATTAGAAACTAAAGATGAAGCAGGTTTTCGATATCATGAAAACGTCTAATGAAGATAGATTAATTTTAATCGTATTTATGTTATCCGAAGAAGCGTCATTGGTGGAAATCGACAGAGAGAGTATTGATGGCAGTTCCAATACAAGTAGAAGCAAGAGTGAGTTGCAAGAATTTCGAAGAAGCGTTCAACGAGAAATATTTTTCCCCGTATTATCAGAACGAGAAATGGAAATAATTTTATCTGTTGAAGCGGAGAGCAATGATGATTGTACGTGACCAGAATTACAGCATTGTTTCGTATTGCGTTGGTGGTGGTTTCTACGTAACGGTCGATGTGCGAGAAGTTGTAGATGAGATTGAATTCTCGAATCTAGTCTCGAATTGCGATGTCAGAAGCAGAATTTTCAATAGATGATTGCAAAGTTTAAGATCGCAGAAGATATAAAGAAAGCAGATAGCAGAAGAGAGCATTAGAAGAAGATAAAGACTAACGGCCAGTCTCAGCAAAGTAGATTTAGCGGTAAATGTTCTCGAGAAGATGATCAGAGTGGCGCAGCGGAAGCACGGTGGGTCAGTAGACAAAAGAGGAAAGCATTGAGTCAACAATCGCAACAGAGTTACTCGAGCAAAAGATTTCAAACGTTTCAGCAATTGAGAGTGAGATGTTTCAAGTTTAATCAAATGAGGCATTATGCCAGAGATTGTTTAGTGATTATTCGTTTTATTTGCGATTAGCCAAGTCATATGCGATCAGAGTGTCCACAGACTGCAGCAGGAGCGTCATCAGTAGTGAGTGTTTCTACCAGGAATCGAGGTGCAGCCAGCAATACCAGTGGAAGAAGATCAGGTGTGGTTATAGATCTTAACGCATTTCCAAATTTCGAGGGGAATTTTTTTAGAGGGGGAGAGTTATGAGACCCGCACCATAATTTATGTATTAATTGTATTAATTAAAATTTATTAAATGTGATTAAAAAAATGTGACATGATTAAATTAATTATTTAAGCAATTAAATTGTGGGTTGGTTTTGAAATGAAAAAAATAATTAAAATAATTATTTTGAGCCGATATAATTTTTATTAAAGACGATCAAGATAATTTTCGGAGCAATTTAATTTGCGATGGGCCAGAAATTGAAATTGAAATAATAAAACAAAATTTAGGGGCATTTAAGTATTTTACTTAATTAAAATTATAAAAAAAATAAGAAATTTAGAAACAATTAGAGAAGAGGCCAAGTGGCCCCTCCCCTGTGCTACGTGTGTGTGAAGTGGGGGGAGGGGAGTGTTTGCAAAAAAATCAAAAATGCAAAGAGGGCAAGTGTTTTCCCCCTGTGAATTTGTGTGTGCGTGTAAAACAGGGGGGAGGTGGGGTTAGTTTCAAACAAACAAAAAATAATAATTAAAATAGAGGGTTACGAGAGAAGAAGAAAAAAACGGGAAGAAGAAAGGGACGAGACCGAGAGAAGAGGGAGGCGGCGCGAGTCAAACGGCGATCGGACGGGGAGCAGCACGACAGCAAGGCGACGGGGACGTGTGGGGAAGAGAAAGGAGGAGCAGATCGGTGGGTGGCGGTGTCCAGATGCAACGACCAGGCGCGGTGGCGCGCAATAGAGGGGAGAGCGAGGTACGGTGGCAGTAACTGCGGTAGCGGCGAGCGGTTGCGGTGGTGTGCGCCGGTGGGCTGCGATGCGCGGATCTGCAGCGGCGATCGAGACTGACGTGTTACGGTAACAGAGGCACGGTGGTGGCTGGTGCAGCGGTGGATTGCAGTGACCTGTGATGGTCGTGCGGAGGTTCGCGGTGTGCGGTAAGTGGTGGTGTACGATCGGCGGC
This sequence comes from Monotropa hypopitys, assembly GCA_002855965.1. Taxonomy (NCBI): domain Eukaryota; kingdom Viridiplantae; phylum Streptophyta; class Magnoliopsida; order Ericales; family Ericaceae; genus Monotropa; species Monotropa hypopitys. Next base: position 12,122 of record NMUG010001711.1, on the reverse strand, counting down.
GGTTGGTGGCTACAACAGCGGTTTCCGATTATGAGGTATATGTGTGTATCGCTGTGTATACAATTCGTATATTTTCGTACGTATGTATCTGTATGTGTGTGGGTAGTCATAGCTGTATGTGCGCGCTGTTAGTGTTGTGGATTTCTGTGTTTGGTTGCCGATGATTGTGGTGGTGACGTAGTGATTATGTGAACGTGGATGTGGTGGTAGGTTGCGTGTAGCCATGTTTTAGCGGTTTCGGCTGATTAGTCATACTGTGTGTTGGTGCTCGTTAGTGTGCGTGCGTCATATTATATGCATATATTTTTAATCGTATTATTATTCTGATTTGCAGTGGCAGCGTAAGGACGAATCGGTTGTCAACAAGTCCTTGGGGCAATATCAGTTCCTGGGGATGACTCCGGATGGAAACTATACGTTGATGGATCATCGAATAATAGAGGATCCGGAGCTGGAATTATAATCCATTCACCGGACGGAATAATTCACGAGCATGCAATTCACTTGGAGTTTTCAACCTCCAATAATGAAGTTGAATATGAAGCCTTTCTTGCAGGCTTACGGATGGCATTAGGATTGGGAATCACTGACCTCACCACTTATAGTAATTCTCAACTTGTGGTCAATCAGATGACCGGGGAGTATGAGGCTTGGGACGACCGAATGGGCTGGTATGTGCAACAGGCTAGATAGCTAGCAGGGAATTTCTTAAAATTCACCCTCCTACAAATAGGTAGGGAGCATTACATACACGCCGACATATTGGCTGGACTGGCCTCAGTCCATTACTCGGATCACCCCCAGACCATCACCGTAGGAACACTTAAGAAACCTAGCATCGATCCGGCAGAAGAAAGGGAAGTCTTTAATATCAATTTGGGTCTAAGATGGATGGACCCAATTGTGGCATTCTTGAAGGATAATGTCCTCATGGATGACAAGAGGCGAGCTCATCAGATCGAACATAAGGCAGTCCGGTACTAGCACTCACTGGATCACAAGATTTATAAATGGTCCTTCTCTGGACCATACCTCTTCTGTGTTCACCCAAGTATGGTACAAACTGTCTTAAGTGAGATTCATGCTGGGAGCTGCGGATGTCATTCCAGAGGGAGATCCCTGGCCCACCAGGCCATTACGAAGGGATATTATTGGCCAACCATGCATTCAGACGCAAGGGATTTGATCCAGAAATGCGACAATTGTCAAAGGTTTGCCCCGACTATACATCAGCCGGCATTGGATTTGCAGCCACTTACCAGCCCATGGCCCTTTTCCCAGTGGGGCCCGGACATTGTGGGCAAGCTCACTACTGCTCCCGGAGGATTCAAATTCCTTATCACAGCCACGGACTACTTTACAAAATGGGTGGAAGTAGAACTGCTGGTAACTATTGATGAGATGGATGTTAAGCATTTTATCTGGAGGAATATTATGACCAGGTTTGGAGTCCCATACGCCTTTGTGTCGGACAACGGGGCACAATTCGTAGGAAATTTGTTCACATACTTTTTTATGGAGTACAGGATAAGATTTTACAACTCCACACCTTGCTACCCCCAGAGCAACGGTCAAGCCGAGGTATCTAACAAGATAGTGCAGTCCGGTATAAAGAATAGATTGGTGACAGCAAGGAAGATGTGATGAACAATTATATCACGTTCTGTGGGATTACCGGACCACACCTAGAACACTGACCGGGCAAACACCCTTCTCCTTAGCATTCAGAATGAAAGTAGTTATTCCCCTCAAAGCAGGATTACCAACTATTCAGACTGAATGCTTCAGCCCGGAGCAAAATGACCAGGTCATTGCAAAGGACCTGGATTTAGCAGAAGAAAGAAGGGATGGTGCATGGATCAAGCTTGCCACATATCAATAGGGATTGGCACAATCTTACAACCACACGGTCCGGGTACGAACGTTCAAACCCGATGACCTGGTCCTATGGAGAATAGTGGGGGCAAACAAGAAGAAGAAGCTAGGTCCCAATTGGGAGGGGCCCTACTGTATCACAGAAATCATCATCCCGGGTTCATACTGGCTCCAAGATTTATCCGGACGAAGGATTCCAAGACCTTGGAATGCAAAGAATCTAAGAATGTACTACCATTGAAAGGGCTTGTTGCCCCGGCCATTTGGCAGCACTCTTTCGAAATTTTTCTTCTTATTGTACTAGGGCAGTTGCCCCTGTCACATTGTTAAAAGTCAATAATTTATGTATCATTCATGACCATTTTGGTTATAATTTTTCGAGTATTATGGTCCAGAAGGACAGCAAGGGAATTGCCCTGGCCAAGTTTGACAGGGTACGTATATTCAGGTCTGGAAGGACAGTAAGGGAATTGCCTCGGCCAAGTTTGGCAGCTAGGGACATTACCCTAGCCTATCATAGGCAGGAAATATTAGCTATATTGGATTTATCCGAAGCAAGATTTTGGATATGTCCGAGGCAAAACATTTTGCCCAAATCGAAATGGGGCATGCATATAATAAAAAGATTCCAACCATGCCATTCATTCATCAAAATTTACAAAAACATCTAGATTGTCATCAACCCGGGAGATCCCAGGAGGCAGTTCAGTACAAAATTCATGAACATTCAAACAAATGGAAAAAACACTGGCATCTATGGTGCACTGTACCGGATTATAGTAAAAACTCATGCTTTGGCCGGTGGATCAGCTACCAGAATAGAACTTGTTAGCGTAGGAGGTGGATCCCGGAGCTGGGAGTCGGCCGGTATGCCCGCAGCATCCAAGCCTTGCAAGTATCCTGCCCGGATAGCCATGTCAACTTGCTTTTGGTACTCATCCCCTGCCTAGTTAAAGCCAGCTTCATAGCCCGCAACATCAGTCTCCTTCAGCTCAGCCTTGTGCCTCTCCACATCATCTGCCCGGGCCTTCTTCTCCGCCTCAAGCGCCTTCAATGCTTCATTCCTGACCCGGGTGGTCTCCTTTGATTTTGCTTGAAAGATTGGGTTCTCAGTTAGATTGGACTACAGATCCTCTTCTGTCTTCTTCTAGAGACTAACCTCCGTAGCAAAAGCAGCCTCCCGGGATGCGGCCTTTGACCAGGCAGCATATATTCGTTGAATTCCCTACACCCCAGAGAAAATGTGTTACATAAATAAACCAAGAAAAGAAAAAGGTGAAGTAGAGAAATACCTGGAACATCACCATAAACCCGATGGAGAACAGCTCGTCCTCAGTCTTGGGAAGACTTTCTTCATCCTTCGACAGCATGATAGCCCAAACAAATGCTGGGGCCACCCCCGGAGTAACAACCGAGTCGACATTAGTCACTGCCCGATCATTGAAAGAGAAGATAGGATGCCAGAGAGGAGGGGCTGAAGAGCTGTCTTCCCCCAACAACTGCTCTAAAACGTTATCAAACTGATCCGCTGGGGCGGTCTCAAAATCCAGTCTCTTCTTTTTTCCGGAGGCTGAACCTGTGGTATCCTCCGGTAGATCCGGGGCCTGAAGGGACGGATCAGTAGAAATGGTGGAAGGGGAGAAATGGCCGGAGGAGAATCGGTCGGAGGGACATTGGATCGGCCCCCGAGAAAATTACGGATGTGGACCGCTCTTCTCTTTACCATCTGAGGTGTCTCGGGAGTATCAGATTCTGTCCTTTCCGGACTACCGAGATCTATGATGGTGCGAGAGGTAATCTGGATGGGTGAAGGAGTCAATTCAACCGGAGTCCAGGGCCTTGGAACCCTTGTTTTGATAAAAGACTAGTACGAGGGTTTTTATCCCAAAAGGTCTGGAATGTCCCGGGAAGACAAGGACAGCTCAAAAAGTTTAGCGATTCGGTCTTCTACGGCAGCTTTCTTATTTTTCTTGACGGTCTGAGAAACTCCGTGGAACCGAAGAAAGTGTTAAACGAAAGTACATGCTGAAATTTACCAAGGGACAGAGGATGCTTACCAAGATTACCGGTGACCCAAGGCACCAAGTCTCTAGGGTTGTCCCAATTGCCCCGGACGGCAACAAATTCGTTGGCCCAAGGGTCCGAGTCAGGGAGCCGGTTCAGCACCGAGGCATAACCCTTCCGGGTGGTAGGGAAGTACCGCCCGGAAGCTTTGTTCTGATTAATGGAATATAACCCGAAGAATTCGGGCATGCCAATGTTCAGATTAAACTGGCGGTTCAGCTCCACCAGTGAAAGTACGATTCGGTAGAAGTTTACCATGAACTGGACCATTGTGAGGTTCAGTTCATTTAAAATTTTTGCAAGCAGACCGGTGATGGGGAACTGGAGCCCCCCTTCTATGATGGCCATGAGGGGAACAATGATCTGTCCCCTTCGGTGTTTAATGTTCGGAGCACCATTTGCGTCCAGAGGCACTAGTTCCACAAAGACATCATCCGGGATAGAGTACTTTCTACGGAATTGTCCAAGGTTTGGCCTGCAGAAGAAGTAGTCGGCAAAGGGGCTAAGCCTGACTGGTTCGGCAGCAACCCTACTTGGTTCGGCAGCACCGCCCCAGTTTCCCGACATGATGACCTGATCAGAGGAAAATAAAGGAGATTAGAAGCAATGGTCTGAAAGGAAGGGGTCACACTAGGCGCACTATAGCAAGGCTACAGTGCCCTGGGCGATGCTACCATACGCACGTGATTGCAGGTTTTGAGAAAGGGGGGCATTCTGTCCCCCAAATTCAAATAAGGAGGAAAATAACTACATGGAAACGAAAATTACCTGGGTGAAGGAAGGATTAAAGTGCTGGAGAAGCTAGAGTTTGAAGATGGAGGGGTTGCAGAGTTGAGGCAGGGGCTCTGGGTGGTGAAAGTGTTGTAACAGGGAAGTCTTGGGGCTTATATAGTCGCCACTGTGGCGATTCAAATTCAAAATGGGCGGGGCACATTTATCGAAGCACGGACCACTGGATGGCGATGCGTGGCAGGAAGGTTCCAGAAGGGCCACTGCAACCGTTGGATCGGACACATGCCTAGGGCCCGGATTTGACGGACTAGTCTTGAGCCAGATACCTCGAGACACAGCTGTTAAGGCAGGATGCTATCGGACCATCACGGTCAGCTAGGTCGAAAGACATGTATCAGTTCGGTAGTTACTTGGGGCATAAACTCAATACTTGTGGCCTAGTTGGACCATAAGTATTGAGGAGCTATTGTGGTAACCGAACCATGTATGGCCCTTTGACCGGATCATGGAGCAAGGCCATTGGGGGCAGGCCCATCTTGGAATGGACAGGTTGGTTGGACCAACTGGAGGGCTACCAGCCTAGCACCCGACTTGAGACGTTCGGCAGGGAAGTGCTACGGTAACCCGGAAGGTTATCTAGCACTGGACCATTTGGCCAGGATATAGCAAAGGGGCGGTGATCTAGCTCAAAGGTGCCCCAGGGCAGCACTACTGGTCTCCGGACCACAGCCCAATGGGAAGGATGCAGAATCCCAGAGCATGGCATCCTTGGCATGGTCTTCTACCGGGTCAGTTTACCTCGGATCATATGATCCAACATGACTCATTATAGAAATATTGGGAGATCCCAGATATTGCGGCAGAATATTCGGGATGGTTACTGAGATTATCGCCGGATTGGACGCGCTACGGGATAGCTATAAATACAACTATTGCAGAGCGGGGTAAGCTCTCGATTCATTCTGGTTTACAAAGCTCTTATGCTACTAATATACTCTCTCAAAGTATTCACCTGACTTAGGCATCGGAGGGCCTTTCCGGCAATCGGTGCTGGGAAGTTCTGACATTTTTCTGTGATCACAGGAGCTATCTGAAGGTGACCGAGGGTTGGATCCTTGGTAAGCAAATCAGGTCACGGATCCAGGAACCCACACTTTGGCTATCTCTACACTCGTAGAGAAAACTGTTAGAGTAAATTTATATTACCCATATTGTGGGTTTGATGTGGATGGTAGGCAGTTATTTGTGGATTTCGTACCTTTGTCGATGTCCGACTTTGATGTTATTTTGGGCATGGACTTTCTGTCGGCACATCATGTTTTGATTGATTGTCTGAATAAGGAGGTTCTCTTTAGAATTCCTGGCAATAAAGAATTGAAAATTTGTGGTGAGAAGATAGCAGGTAAATCTTGTATCATCTCTAGTGTCCGTGCTAGGACCTTATTGAATAAAGGGTATCAAGGCTATTTGGCTTATATTATGGATAATTAGAAAAAGAATTGAGTATTGCAGATATTTCTGTGGTGAGGGATTTCGAAGATGTTTGTATAGATGAATTGTCGGGGATTGTTCTGGATAGGAAGATTGAGTTCACAATTAAACTATTACCTAGGGCGAGTCCAATTTTGATTGCGCCATATAGAATGGCACCAACAGAGTTGTTTGAATTTAAAGTGAAGTTGAAGGAATATTTAGAGAATGGGTTTATCCAGTCTAGTTCTTCACCTTAGGGTGCACCTGTGCTTTTTGTGAAAACGAAAGATGAGTCTATGAGAATATGTATTGATTATCGGTAGCTGAATAGGGTGATGGTAAAGAATAAGTACCATTTACCTAGAATTAATGACTTGTTTGATCAGTTGCAAGGGGCAACTATTTTTTCAAAAATTGATTTGCGGTCGGGGTACTACCAGTTGAAGATTAAAGATAGTGACATGCCCAAATCATCTTTTCGTACTAGGTACGGTCACTTTGAGTTTTTGGTTATGTCGTTTGGGCTTACCAATGCTCTTGTAGTTTTTATGGATTTGATAAATTGGGTTTTCCAACCCTACTTGGATTCCTTTGTGGTAGTCCTTATAGATGATATTCTTGTATACTCTCGTAATGAGGAGGAGCATGAACATCATTTGAGGACTGTACTACAAAATGTAAGGGAGAAGAAATTATTTGGGAAATTCAGTAAGTGTGAGTTTTGGTTGAAGAGCGTGGTTTTCTTGGGTCATGTGATATCCAGTGATGGCATCCGTGTAGATCCTAAGAAAATAGAGGCAATGGTTAATTGGACAACACCAACTAATGTGGCGGAGATTATGAGTTTTCTGGGATTAGCCGGGTATTACCTTCATTTTATTTGTAGGTTTTATAAGATTGCTTTGCCTATGACAAAGCTTATTCGGACGAATGTCAAGTTTGTATGGTCGGATGAATATGAGGGCAGTTTTTGGGACTTGAAAGAGAAGTTGGTATCCACACCTGTCTTGACAATTCCGGAAGGTACCAACGATTTGGTAATTTATAGTGATGCGTCCTTGCATAGGTTGGGATGTGTGTTGATGCAGAGGGGAAAGGTTATTGCTTATGCTTCTCGTCAGCTGAATCCAAATGAATTGAATTATCCTACTCATGACTTGGAATTAGCGGCAATGGTTTTTTCTTTGAAGTAGTGGTGGCATTATCTCTATGGTGTTACATATGAGATTTACATAGATCACTAAAGTCTCAAATATGTGTTCACCCAAAAAGAACTGAATTTGAGACAAAGGAGATGGATGGAGCTTATTAAGGACTATGATTGTTCGATTCATTATCATCCTGGGAAGGCCAATGTAGTGGCCAATGCTTTGAGTAGAAAGTCTGTGGGTAGTTTGTCTTGTGTGAAGTGCGCTAGAATCAAAAAAAATTGCGAGGTGAAAAAGTTGAATACAGAATTGGAGTTGGGAATTGAAGATGTCTTATTGGCTCGATTTTCGGTGCGTCTGACTTATGTGGACCGTATTCGAGAGGAGCAAGATTCTGATGAGTTGTTGAAGAGAAAGAAGTAGCAAATACTTGATGGTTCCGAGAGTGAGTTCAGAATTAGCAATGATGGTATAATTATGTTTGGTCAGAGGATGTGTGTACCGGATAATTGTGAATTGAAAATAGTATCTTGCAGGAAGCTCAGTGTTCCACTTATGCCATGCATCCGGGTGGCAATAAGTTGTATAGGAACCTTCGAGAGAATTTTTGGTGGAAGGGTATGAAGAGAGATATTGCAGAGTTTGTGTCTAAGTGCTTAACTTGACAGAGGGTAAAAGTAGAGCATCAAAGACCAGTAGGGTTGCTTTAAAATCTACCGATACCCGAATGGAAGTGGAAGCACGTAACTATGGACTTTGTTGTGGGATTGTCGTATTGTAGTCGTGGCTTTTATTCGATTTGGGGGGTGGTGGATTGTCACGATCTAGAATTCTATACAATTTCTTAAATGTCATTATTGTTGATATCGAGCCTCACTCGATGAAATTCAATGGTTTGGGGTAGTTAGAGTCCCCGGTAGTGGATGGCGTTGTCCTAGGTTGTTCCGGCATTGTGCCAAGGGTCTTCTAGGCCTATTTTGTATCCAAAATATTTTTCTGAATTCGAAAATGTCCTTCATCAATGCCGTAGAGAATTCAATTATGAATCCAACTCAACTTGAATTGCCTCAATCGGAGTTCGGACGAAGAAGTTATGACCAAAATACTCTCGGAACCATTTCTGATTTGGAGGTTTCGTCCGGACCACCCATTTGCTTCGTCCGGACGATGGGTCCCGAAAAATGAATTTTTGGTTCAGGAGGTTTCGTCCGGACCATGGGGGTTTCGTCCGGACGACCAAAACCTTCGTCCGAATGACGGTCTGCAGAATTGCGCGATTTTGCTTGTTTTAAGTGAGGGGCACTTTGGTAATCTTGCCCTAACTCGTTTTTAACCCCAAAAATGTTCAGCACCTTCCTCCTTCTTCATTTTCCAACCCTAAAGCTTTCTCCTCTCTCTCCTTCTCCATTAATGGAGGTTTTTCTTCCTCCTTCAAATCCAAGGCCTTGCAAGGCTTGGATGAAGAAATTCCAAGAAGAAAGGTTGTTCCCCTCACCTCAAGCTCTCCGGAAAACCCAGTATCTTCCCCATTCCTCCAAAATCTGAAATTTGGAGCTTGATGAAGAAGCTTGGATCGAGAAATGGTTAGGAGAAACATTGCTCCCCTTGGCAAGAGCTACACGGTGACCTACATAGTTTTATCACCCGGCGACTTTTGGAACTCCGGTAACTTTCCGGCGAGGAGCTATGGAGATGCGGTCTTGAGGAACGTTGAAGAGGATGAGGCAATCTACGCGATGGCGGGTTTGGTTTGCGGTGACATTTTCCGGTGGCTTTCCAGCGACTACTCCGGCGATTTCTCTGGTGAGTAAATTCTTGATTATTATCAAGCTTGTACGTGTGTGTGTATTTAGTTTTCCATGTTTGTGTCTTTAGTTCGTAATGGTTCCCCTTATATCCTCTTTGCGGTTAAATAGAACTCCCTTGGTAGAATTATGCAATTTTGGGTCGATAGGTATCGATGGTTTAATAAACAATTTTGGGAGTGTTGATTAGTGATTGAATGGTTAGTTGGTCACCCTTGAATTCATAGACACCACGTGTTCAGTAAAAAATGACTTAGCCTATCATAAATGGGCCTTTGGGAGGATTTGACTTCTTTGAATAGGTTGTAAGAATTGGGTTGTGTCGCTATGGGTTGAGTGTTACGAAGTTATGAATGTGGACCCCTTGAGGTAAACCATAAATGAAATTGTGACGACTTCACTCGATTGTGTGGACCTCCCTTGGCGTCGCCAAGGTTAGAGGCATAAACTCCCTCATTGATACTACTTGGGTTTGTTGGCGTTGACATTGAGTTTGATGATCAACTTGGAAAAGAGGACATTGTGGTTAGTCCTCCTTGACGTGGTCACGATTGAGGTTGAAAGGCAGGAAGACGACCATCTATCTAAAATACCAAATGAACTCTCAATATTGAAGATATGCCCCACGAATATAATTGGATTGTTTCTATGTGGGAATGTACTTGATCTTTAGGGATTTCCGGCATAGTAAACTTGTGATGACAATCTGGGAATGTACTTGATTTTTAGAGATTCCCAGGATAACATTTGTAACAATGATACAGGAATTGATATGTTCTTATGCGGGAATGTACTTGAGTTTTAGGGATTCCCGGGGTGGTCGCTCCACCCACGACTTTGTGCACAAAGGGGGCTACGTGAGCCCTCCCAACGGCCTTTGGGGAAGACGGATTAGGTTTGGCTACTGTGTTGACGAGCTACTAGACCAACCTTGCCCTATCAACGTTACAACGATACCTGGATAAATACGGAATGTATTTTTAGGGATTTCGGGATTTATCCTAAACAATGAATAGAATATGCAAATACGGAATGTACTTGATTTTTAGGGATTCCGGGATTTATATTAAATCAATGAACTCCGAATAAATACGGGATGTACTTGATCTTTAGGGATCCTGGGATATATCTAGATTGATGATAAAACACATGAACGGGATATACTTGTAATGGAATTCCGGATTTCACTTTAGAATGGGACAGAAGTAAGAATGATGATCTAAATCATATCGGAACATACTTGTAATGGAGTTCCTTTGGCTCTTGGTAGTGTGCGGTCCCCAAAACAATAAGAGGACACTTTCGATTGATTTTGTGGACACCCTTCTTTGTTGTCCCTTGTACTATGTTTACATACCTTGGTTAGATATCTTGGCGCAGTATTGGGTTGGGATCCTTAGTAGATCCTTGGAGTTGTTGGATTTTAGTAGTAAGGTTGGTTGAGTCGAGATTTGAGGTCGTTTTAGTCAGACTTGGGAGGTGGTGCCTTTGGCGTTCATTTGAGGTTACGGTTTGGGTTTTGATACACTTGTAGATGATATGCCTTTGTCTTTGTTGTCTTGTACCAGGCTTATACTACGTGCACTTTAGTCCCTTTACGGTTTTTGTACTTTGACGGTGGACCTCTTTCCCGTAGTAGAGAGTTGGTTGTGATGACATGAGATTGAATTGGATTAGTCATTGGGTTTGACACATTTACTCCCCTTGCACTTGAGGAGGTTAGTTGACGGACCTATAGCTGGGTCGCCTTTACTGTTTTGTGTCGCCTTCTCTCTCCTGCTTACTACTTATGTTTCTCCTTACAGCTTCTCTACTTTGTTGTCTACTACTGTTGCGCCTGTTTATAGCTTTACTACTTGTGCTGGCCCCTCCTAGGCATGAACCACTCGTGCATGTTTGGTGGTGGTTAGGAGTTTCTCTACTGAGCCGTGGTATGCTCAGACCTTCGTGGTCCCTCCCCTTTCAGGTTGTTGCAGGGACTTGTCTATACTGTTGAGCTTGGAGCTTAGTCAGCTACCGGGTTTTCTGGGATCGTTACAGCAGGTTTCTCTTAGCACTTTTGTTGGCTCCCGAGGGTGGGATGTACCCTCACCTTTCTTTTATGTTCAGGTAACACACCATTCTTTCCTATCCATCATTCCCCAAGTAACGTTGGGAGGGCTACGCTACCCCCATTGTGCACAATGTCGAGGATGGAGCGACCATCCCGCATTCCGAAAATCGCGCGAATGCCATGACATTCCGAAGATCACGCGAATGTCTGAAATCATAACTCCCTATCATTGTTGCCAACGACACCATTCCGAAAATCGCACGAATGGGTTTATTTTTAAAACTACACCATTCCGAAAATCACGCGAATGGGTTTTCTTCAAAACTACACTATTCTGAAAATCACGCGAATGGGTTTTCTTCAAACTACACCATTCTGAAAATCACGCGAATGGGTTTTCTTTCAAAACCACACCATTCCGAAAATCACGCGAATGGGTTTTCTTCATCATTTGATACGTGGGTTATCATTCCAATTTACCGATATTAATGATTTGACGATCCGCAACATAACCAATGCGCGACCCAAAATATGGTTTGGGTATATTTCACTTAGTTCACCTTCCCGTATTTTGTCATTAGTACCAAGCCTAGTCAAAGTCATCAACCCATGTTATTCCTTATCGTTGTTATAGAGCCTAACCAAGGACATCAATCCAAATTCCTTCTTAAGTGATAGATTCAAGATTCGACACGAGTGGCCCTCGTGGGGCACATCCTCCATATTTGACATTTATTGGTTTCGTTGAACTACTCACTTAGTTCTTTAGTCATTAACTCCACTTTGGCCAATCCAAAGGAGACCATCACCAATACCATTCAACCTCAACCAATTATTTCAAGCCCAATGTTCCATCACAACGAGTCTAAGTAAAACCCACATCTACCGAGATGGCAAGGAAGGAACTCAACACCCAATTTCCCAATTCAACACCCATTTAATAATATTACCGAATACTCGGCGTCCCCCAAG
>NMUG010001710.1:0-17287 GCA_002855965.1 Monotropa hypopitys | reverse complement strand
AATGATCTCAAAGGACATGTCAACTAATCAAGTGGAAAACGACACCAAGCTTGACCATCACAAAGATAACAAGGTGGCACAAGACATCCAACATACTTAACCACAATCCGAACGAAGCAAAAAAATATCATAACTCGAATCATTTAAGCATCGACTTCATGGAGTACAAGAACAAGAAACATGCAATAAGAAGAGCTCTAACTAGGCAATAAAAGTCTCGACCACGAAGAGTCACAACAAACGATGTCCAAGGAAAGGACCAACCTCTAGGATCAAAACGCATAACTCCAAATCGAGTTCACAATGCTACTAGCGTAAGACAACAAGTTGGTAATTCCAACAACACACAACACAATTATGCCAAGTAAAACAAACAAGTCTACTAAGACTGAGAAGTCGGCGGCTGCAGATTTGCAATAGCTATAGCGTACACCCTACCACGGGCCATCTGGTCTACCGGCTGCTTGCCCCTATGAATCGAAGAATGACTTGTACCTCTAGAACTGATTCCTCCCTCGAAATGAGGACTAGATGCAAACGACTGGTGTTGAAGTTACTGACTGTGACCTCCTGGATGGAGCTGCTCGACTCTTGGTCCATCCGACGCATGACGTCCAACTGACATCTCTTCCCTCTTGCTGCTCCTCTGTGGGCAAATTCTTCCCACATGCCCCGACTGGCCGCACTCAAAACAAGTAACCTGGGGACACCGAGAACGATAGTGTCCTTCTTGATGGCAATGATGACAAACAAGGTGGTTTCTGGGTTGCTCTCCTGCAACACCAATGCTGACAAGGGACTGAGAACCCTGCTGACTCCGAGAGAGTGAATGATCTCTAAGCCGCTTCCTTCCAAGACTGTTTGACGAAGACGTGGAATGCGAAATAGAAAACTGCCGACGAGGCTCCCACACTCTGACTTCTTTTTCCCCTTCCTGGAAAATAGGCACAATAGCCCTGGCACGATCTAACATGGCGGCAAAAGAACGGATACACTGTCCAACAATAAGCCTCCGGATGGAGAGGCGAAGACCCTGCTCGAACCTCTTACATTTGCGATCTTCCGAACTGACCAACTCTGGAGCAAAATGGGAAAACGACTGAAATTTGATCGCGTATTGGGAGACCGTCATGTCACCCTGCTGCAACAACTCAAACTGCATCCGCAACTGCTCACGAAATGCTTCGGGAAAGCACTGATATTCGAAGAGAGAAACAAACTGCTCCCACGATGTAGCATCAATATCTTCATCTGCTAATCCCGGATTTGCAACTCTAGCCAACCTTCGCGAATCTCTCTTGATTTCGACAATGGAATTCCACCACTCTTCGACCTCACCCACTAACTGGTACGATGCAAAAGACACTCGCAAGCCATCTTCATGAATCTAAAGAGTGTCCAATACCCTACAAATTTCGGAAATCCAATGATTGGCTTCGATAGGCTCACCCTCTCCATTAAAACTAGGGGGTTCATAGCACGGAACTCACGCAAGGCTTCCATCATACGACTGACATCCCCGGCTCTAGGGGCTTGAACCGCTCTGGTGGCCTCGACCACAGCCTCGGTAAGCTGCTTTACAAACAATCTCGGGTCCACTTCTTCTTCCTGACCCACTGTAACATTCTCCTCTTCGCGAACATCTTCTATTGGGACTTCCTGACGTGCTCGACGAACCCGACGACCTCTCTGACGATTGACCATTTCGACAATCGAAACGCTAGCAGTGATATATCCTAGCAAACATCAAACAATGCAATCAATATACGAATCAGAGTGGTGCTAAACTAAAAATTCACAAACGAGAACTAGGAATCAACCGCTCACTCAATACATACTCATAACCATAGGCATAACTTCCAATACATTACCGGAAACTCAACTCTTCCGAGAGTAGATGGTTCTCCACACGCAAGACGAACAATGCATCACCACCTTAACAAGTGCCACAGTGGTAGGCGTACCGCAAACAATCATCCAGAAGATGGCAAGAGCCAGTGGCAACATCAAAAGATGAAAACAAGAATCAAGAAGATATCCCGAACAACGCACATCTCCCACAAATGCCAACAAGTGCCAAACGAGGACCATGAGAAGTTAATCGCACACTACCACGAAGCAAGAAATCCTAACGACGACGAGGATATGGCACGAGTGTACGCGACAATATTTCCAAAAAGGATAGTAGAGACCATCGATCAAGTACACTGATCCATGAGAGTAGAAGAGTCAACAAGCAACTAAGGAACGACATCCACCCACCGATCCCACAAATGTTAAATAAGGAGGAAATCAACATGACGAGAAAGAGAGACACACGGTCAACCACATTCCTCAACCAAGACGAAGCGAAAGAATTTCCCAAGCCATGATTCACTTCCTATAACGTCATACCAGAATGAGAAAGCAAACTCTAACTCTCGTCTCCAAGTTCCACGTGAAACACATGTTACCTCAAGCCATCAACCCAATTGTTCATTTCTCCCAGATCCATGACCTCAACCAAATCCGCATCCCAAACTGTAAGTTACCAAGCAAGATCACTATACTTCTATCTCTCACCCAAAACCATTTTCTCTCCACATTATCACCCAACAAGGCAAGAGACCCAAATACCACTCCTAGGAAGAACCGCAAGGTAGTCACACACGCACTACCACTTCAATGCCTCAAAAGAGAATCGAAATCCTCGACCCACTATTCCAACTCACAACCCAACAACAACTCATCGAGCAAACACCAAGGCATACCAAAAGTAAGCCTATCTCTCAAATCACCCAACAATCCCAATTGATCAATCGAGACAAGACTTTCACAAGACTATATGTTAAGCCGTTCCATAACCCAAATAACCAAATACCCAAAGCACCGTGAACCCACACAAATCTAGCCCTCTTCGAATGACCTCAAGTTACAACTCAGTGCTACCACACGAATAAGATACCACACCCAAATTCCTTCATCCTTCTCTCTCAACCAAGAAGTACTACAATCGCAAGGCACTAAGTACAACGCAAATCCTCAAGGGACCTCAACCCACAAGTCAAACTAACTCTCGTATCAAGTAAGGGTAGAGCACTACCAACATCACCCACTTGGTACTAATCCGCATGGAGAGTTGACTAACCCAAGAATACTTCACATCCCAAGTGAGCCACACACAAACTCTGCCATGACAAGGCCTTACCATACCGAGATATTTTCACTTCCCAAGAAGGTCACACTCGCTAGACCACCAAACGCTAACACTCCAAGGAGCAACAACTAGTCACAATCCCACAAACAAGGCCATTATGAGATTCCACAACTTACATAAGGAACGATACGTACCATGGAGACCCAATTAATCCCAAAGGTAAACAACCACCAACTACAAGGCCATTAAGCAAGAAGCCTACCATGCAACGAGAAGGGGAGTCAAAACTCGACCACGAAGAGACAACCAAGTCAACGGTATAAAAGACAAGCTCCAGATATTAACGTCAAGAAGAGAAATAGACTCCAAGGATCAATTACAAGAGCACTACAACTTTCCAGTCACAGGAACGACAATCAACCCATCAACATCAAGAAGAACGAGAGTCTTCTACAAGAAATATCGCACAAGGAGTTCATCGACGACCACAAGAAAGAGAACTCAAGAAACAATTATCCGATCATACGCACAATCATCATCCTTACTAGGAGGGCAAACGAGAACCAAATCAAATGACCGCTGCAAGGTCCATTATCCGTTACCAGAAATAGGCTCAAAGGCCATGATGACAACAACAAGAAATTTCTTCCTATGAGGGAATAGGCTCGACACAGCCACCACGATCGAAATCAAGGAACAAGATGCCAAACCACCCTCAGAGCCACAGGAGAAACTCATTCATGCCCTAAGAATAAGGAACTCGAAACAGTTCACTAAACCAGATTTGGAGTCACCACTACCAACAATGGGATACAAACGGACCAAACAAGTCCAATATTGACAAGATCCTCTAACAGTTACCAAGACAGGCTCAAAAGTCACCACAAGATAGATAGGAATTTGCTCAAAATTCCAAAAGAACAACAACAAGACTAACTCGAAGGAGTAGACACCACGAATTTCCAAACCATTTCATTAATTCGAGTTATAAAAACTTGTTGTTTTAAGAGATCTATGCAATGCACACACATTCAATGCCTATACACACATGTCGTGCACCCTAAATGCAGTCTTCAAGAGCTAAGAAAAAGAAACTGTGCACCCATTGAGACTAAAAGTCTCCCCAAAGTCCTAGGTAAATCGGAACGAGCACTCTGATACCAACTGTAACACTCCCAAAATTTGAAACATGTATTTTTTTTTTGAAATAGAAAGAGGAGTGTTAATGGGTAACGAGTATCAACACCAAAGAGTAAAACAACTACCAAACACACCAAGATACCCATCTACAACAATTATTACAATACATGCATGCGCTGTAATGAGATACAAATATAAGAGGCTAACAAGGTTTTATAACATAACCCTGTACACCAGTGCCCCAACTAAAAGAAAAGGCCAAAATATGATTTTATAAAATAATCGTGTACAAGACGGTCCACAGAAAGGTAAAGAAGAACAGTACTGAAATGAAAGGCCACCTGTGACCTACAGTCCACTACAGCTCCATATCCTGTGGAGGATCCAGCAACTACTCCATGTCAAGGAGAACAAGTCCTACAAAAGTAGAGGGTCATGCACCACACCTGGTAGATATAATCTATCACCAAACGTCTATAATATTGGGGTCCAAGTGTGTGACAATGCAAGGAATGTAAATGATGCAATGTAATGAATCTCAAAACCTTTTTAAAGTAGTAACACACTTATGTTTGACCAAGACTCGAAAGAAGACAACGAGTGTATCCAACATTTTCCAAAGGTTTGCCTAGATAAGGCCAAAGGGAATTGTGTCCAAGTGTTGTAACCCACATTATATAAAATACTCATCTTTGTTACTCAAACGTGTTCCAATTCCCATTCATTTCCAAACTTCGCTTTACACTTTAATTCCGCACCTTATAGAATAATAAGGGCAATCATCAAATAATATGTTGAGTTTCGACTAATTCCGATCTAAGCGCTCGTCAACCGTTAGACGTATAGTTCCTAGTGATTCCCCGGCATGCCAGGAAGGGCCAGACAACCCTCCATTGTACAATGTCGTGGGTGTTCGCAGTAGCCACCCAAGGTATCCCAACTATCCGCATAATAATAGCCAACTCAATTTCCTCGTATAGAGTTAAGTGTCACATTATTATTTTATTCATTCATTCTGTGCGACCTAGGGCAAACAACATCCTAGTCGACGTGTCAACCCAAAATGTGACTTTCTTCCGATCATTTCCCAAAACATTCTGTTCCTTTCCAAAACGTATCATTTGTTCACAAAACATTCCATTTGTTTGATTTCCCACAAAACGTGTCAACCGATGTTTCAACCCACCGACACCCATAGGAATCCCAAAATAAGCCATTTTTCCCAATTTAATTTTATAAAATGATGACAACGGATTTTTCACAAAATTTGGGGATTTTCGCAATCGAACTCGGAATCGAAAAATTTACATCCTAGGGAATATGTAGAGAACCTATACAATACCCATACACGACCAATTTACTTGTAAACGACAACCTA
Organism: Monotropa hypopitys; assembly: GCA_002855965.1. Classification (NCBI taxonomy): domain Eukaryota; kingdom Viridiplantae; phylum Streptophyta; class Magnoliopsida; order Ericales; family Ericaceae; genus Monotropa; species Monotropa hypopitys. The sequence continues at coordinate 11,633 of NMUG010001710.1, read as the reverse complement.
CAACGTTAAATTATACAAATACTCCAAAACCGACAAATCAACACACAATCGAAAGGGGGAAGTAAGAACACCGATATTACAAACGAAAGGGATAGAGAACTCTACCTCGGTCGGAGCTCCGGTGATTCTCGCCGGAAAACCAAGCCCACCACCGCGAAGCCCTCACGATGCTCTACAATGTTAGAGAAGACCAAAACCTTATACGAGCAATCAACATCCATGTAATGTAGAGAGAAAGAAAAAAACTAGGGTTTTGGAGAGAGGGAGAAACTTACCGCCAATGGATGATCCATGGCCATGGATGTGTAGAGGAAAGAGAGGGGAGGAAGGTTAATGCTTGGGGTTTGGATTGAATCCATAGGGTTTGGTATTTAGGGAGGAGAGAAGGGAGAGAAATAGGGAGAAATAGGGTTCAGACGAGTTAGGAGAGTGAGAGAAATGTTTTGATTCGGCCAAAATGGGAGAAATCCCAACTTAAAATGCAAAATCCCAAACTGTCGTCCGGACGAGCTCCCCGTCGTCCGGACGAGAGCTCCCCGCTGTCCAGACGAGACCTCCCCGTCGTCTGGACGAGCACCACCCCGGTCCGGACGAGACCTCCTGAAGCATTTCCCCGAACCTTCTGCTCCCTTGTCCGGACGAGACCATCCTTGTTCCGGACAAGCCACCAGTTAATGCTTCTAAATACCTCCGAAACACTCTCGGACCTTCCCGATGCAACCCCTGACACTTCCTCAAAGTTCGAGACATCGAATTGACGCACCACGATCATCACCCGACCTTCCTCAAGCTCTCCAGACAATTTTAACAACCAGCGAATAATTCGGCGCCTTAACTAAATGTGTCGTCATCGCACGACTAACGCGTCGGAGGCTCCCATCGTCACAATGTCGTTTGATATAAATCGAATATAATCCGTGGGATCTCACGACATTCTTGCAACCTTGATGACACTAGATTTTGAATGAACAACAATCAATCGGTTTCAACGGCGATAGAATTAAATCCCAAAAAAAGATTTAATTAATTTTAATCAACGGAGGGAAAATTACTAAATTTTCTAGAGTGTGACAGTGTCTACCATATCCGGTACATAATGTGACAACTCTAAAAAATGTGCCTCATAATCAACTACTGACATGTTTCCCTGTTCCAATCTCATAAAAGTAGCTTCTTGGGTATCACCCTGAACCAAGTAATCTCCTGAACCATTGCTAGTAACACCCCTGGAATAGGTACAACCAACTGCCTGTTTGTCGCCTCACACCAATTCCGAGCACTTCCTTTCAGATTGAATACTGTCAGTATCACCCTCTATGCATCACTTACTTACATGGCTTCAAGAACTCTAGTTTCCCCTTTCAGCCATTCCTCTGCAAATGTCGGATCTGTCGTCCCCTCAAACTTATTTGGATACAGTTTCTTAAACCTCTCCAACATCGATATAGTTGCCCTGGAACCAAAACTCTGCTCTCGTTTCCACTAAAAATATGATGAATGCAGCTCCCTGTCTCTCGCCATAGATGCTATCAACTGCTCCATCTCAGTACCCTCCGCTGGATATGAAGTACCCACAGCCTCAGTAACTCTCGGAGTAGTGTCTCCTGTCTAATTTTCCCCTTGGTTCTCCATTCCTCTTACCTGCTTTTAATTGACATCACAAATCATATAACAAGGCAATATATGTTACCAAATAGTGAAGGTAGTTAGTATCTCAAAGTCCCAAACTCGATCTATACTCCACACTAGTCCACTACATGGTTCTTCTAACTCAACTCACATCACAGAGACTAGATAAACTCTAGCTCTGATACAAACCTGTCACGCCCCGCCCCGATACAGTACTCTAATAAGGCTATAATCAAGCGGGTGTGTCATAACCAGCATGTTTAACTATTTGAACTAATCTCAAAGTGATTAATAGTTCTTATTATTCTTTCTAACATGCTTATAAACAAGGATTTTCATTATATAAGAAGGAAATACAACTAACCAAACAATTATAATTTACAACATAAACAACTGCAGCGGAAATAAACAACTAATTATTTAATTACAACATGCTTCCCTAATAAAAGTAAAAGAAATCTACAAAAGGTCCGACCTAAGTACATCCTAAAGTGTAGCATATAGAGTCTCTATCAAAACTATCCAAGTCAACTTTGTGTCAATGTACTCCAAGAAAACCAGTAGTGGACAGAACCATCGACTCGTCAAGCACCTGTGTCATCCAAATAATGGCCAACACACGAATATGTGAGATACATTGCGAAATAAATCAATTATAAATCACAGTAAATAATCCACACCACATATGCAGACAGAAACACTATGCATATGATATCTGAGAGTGACCGTAGTTGGTACTCTTGGCGTGTCCGCCCACACGCATCCACATTTACATGAATAATCTACAACATTGAATTAAAATACAATATATACTAACATACTCACAGTGATCAGTTTGATCGCCTATCGATTACCCCTGCTTCTTTTGGGGATCGATTCCACTTGCCTCGTCACCTGTCCAAGCTAATATCATTAATATTTGATTTAAACAATGCTTGAATAACAATATAATGCAATAAAGAAATGAATTAAATTGCATTAATCGATAAATAACACATTTTCCCCATTTTCTTCATATATTATGAATTTCCAACATATTTAAACCTTAATTACAAAGTTACAATAAAACTGCCCAAAATTAATACTGAATCCGCAACCCGTTACCCTGAAACACGCTACCGGTTGCGCAACAAAAACGGCAACCGGTTACCCACAAAAATTCCCCAACCGGTTACCCACAAAAATTCCCCAACCGGTTACGCATCACTTGAAACTACTCTGCACACATTTTACTGAACATTGGGCTACCGGTTGCCTATATATAGGCGCAACCGGTAACGCCTATTGCGATTCAAAACCCAAAAAACAAAGTTACTGCTCATCATCATTTGTATATCCAAAAATCATAGAAATTATTTCACACAATCCAAACCAGAATATACAACTACTAACATAGAACAATTTCCATCTAAAACCTTAGAAACACAAATTTATGCATTCGATTGAGCTAAAACTCTTCCAAATCACAAACCCACTTTACAAACAATACAAAACCCAAAACCATTAGTGAGGAACCCTGATTATGAAATCAAATCCAGGAAGAACCCACTCAAATTTCAAATTAAAATCATACTACAATAAAATTAAATACTCTTACCGTTTGATTTAAGTTCTTAAGCCTTTGATTCCTTCAATTTCTTCAAAAACAATTGAAACCCTCTCTCCTCCTCTTTCATTCTCTCCCTCTCGGTTTATCTCTCTCTCTCTCTCTCGACAATTTAGATGTGAATAAGGTTGGAGGTGAATTCTGTGTGGTGCATACACTCTAAAATCTAATAAGTACATACAACCAAACTCTACTGATAAACAAAATGACCTGTTTACTCTTACTCATCCGCTGTTGCGCTACCGGTTACGTCCAATATGGCACTACCGGTTGCGCTAGTTTCAGTTTCTTCACTATTTTCTGATCCCTTGATCTACTGCTCATTTCACTTTTTAACCATTCAATCTACCAACTTCAAAATCCTTATAAAGCTTAACAAAAATTACACTAATCACTTTTAACTCCTCATTTAGCATAATTAAACTATTAACAAATACATAATTAAATTAAATGACATATTTTTCTAAGCCGGGTCTTACAATTCTTTGCTCGGGACCATTTCCCCCCAATGAGGAAGTGAAGGTTGGGTCAAGACTTTTCTTTCTCATTCAAATCCCTGACTCGCTTCAGTTCAGAAATTCATCACACTTGCACAAAAAATCAGAAGTTCAATACTGAAAACAACTTTTTTCATAAATTTCGTCTGGAGCACATCAATACATTATGAACTTTCACTAATAAAACTTATTCAAATTTGACACATTCCAAGTGCAGGGGATCTGCACTCTATTAAGATCTTGAAGCATGTAGGCTCCCCGCCCTGCTGTGCCAATCACTTTGTACGGCCCTTCCCAATTTGGCCCCAGCTTACCATCTGCGGGATCCTTCGTGTTGCCTAGAACTTTCCTGAGGACTAAGTCACCAATCTTGAACTCTGTGATTAGAACTTTGCAGTTGTGAAATTTAGCCAATTAGCTCTGGTAGGAGGCTAACTTGACCAAGGCCCTTTCTCGTCTTTCTTCTGCTAAGTCTCATTGCCCCCTGTTCCACCAACTCAGTTCAAATTGTAGGGATCCCAATCTCAAGTGATATCACAACCTCTGATTCATAGGCTAATGAATAGGGAGTCTTACTAGTAGCTCGTCTGGGCGTAGTTCGGTAATCCTATAGAACCAACGGTAGCTCATCTGTCCATCGTCCTTTGGCTTCCTCTAGTCTCTTCTTAATCCCATCAAGTAATGTCTTGTTGGATGCTTCAGCCTAGCCATTGCTCTGAGGATAGATGACTGATGCATAAAAATTATTAATCTTGTACGTTGAACAGAACTTCTTGAACTTGTCTTGAAACTATGTGCTATTGTCTGACACAATGTCATATGAGATTTCAAAGCGTGTAATGATGTTCCTCTAGAAAAACTGCTCAGTGTTATATTAAGTAATCATTGACAATGGCTCGACTTCTATCTACTTTGTGAAATAATCTGTTCCCACCAGCAAATACTTCTTAGCTCTCCGCACTTTTGGGAAAGGACCCACAATGTCCAAGCCCCACTAAGCAAAGGGCCATGGGCTTGTGAGTGGTGTGAGGTCCATGGATGGCATATGGATGATTGGTAAGAACGTTTGGCATTTTTCACAACTTTTGACATACACCTTTGCGTCTTCTTGTATGTATGGCTACCAATAGCCTTGAGATATGGCTTTGTGGTCTATTGATCGCCCTCTAGTGTGGCTACCGCACACTCCTTCATGAGTTTTGAATAGAAACTGTTGAACAAGTGTGGGATGTACACACCAGAGATAGGGTCCCGTGAAGGACTTTCTGTATAAAACTTCATCCGATGAAAGCCAAAATCTAGCTGTTTTGATTCTGACTTTGTAAGCTTCCTTCTTGTGCTCTGGCAAACTGTTGGTCTTGAGGTAGGAGATGATGGGGTCCATCCAACTTGGCCCTATATCCACTTCTCATACTTATTCTTGATCTTGTACTTGAATGCTCGGCTGCTGAATGGTGTCCACACAAACTGTGCGGCGGAGCGATGATGAAACTGATGAAGCAATTCATGCCAATGCATCTGCATGGTTGTTCTGCTTCGAGGTGGTCTGAATTATCTGAACTTTCTCGAACGCTTGTAATTTCTTCTTTACTTCAATGGCATATAAGGCCATTCGATCGTCTTTGGTGGAATATTCCCTAGAGAGTTGATTAACCACCAATTAGCTATCGCAATAAGTCATTAGGTTCCTTGCTCCACATTTTTGGACACTATTCAACCCAGCCAACATTGCTTCATATTTTGCTTTATTATTTGAGGCTTTGAAGGCTAGCCGTATCGATTGATCGAAAACTAATTCTTCCGGAGATATCAATATGATCTCTACACCTGATCCCCTATTGCAGGTTGATCCATCAACGTAGAGATTCCACAACTCGTCCGTGGATGGCTCATTAGCCATTAACTTTGAATGTGTAGAGGCCTCCCCCAATTCTTCTCATTGCTATGCTGGTACCGGGACAAGACCTTATGAGAACTCGGCAACAAAATCTGCCAAGACCTACCCCTTGATGGTTGTGCGAGGGACAAACTCAATGTCATACTCACCCGACTCAACTAACCATCCTGCCACCCTCCCAGACAAATCTGCCTTTCTCAGAGCAGGTCCGATTGGGTGAGTGGTTGGTACTTTGATTGGGTGGGCAAGGGAAGTAATGTTGCAGCTTTCTGGATGTCATCACCAAGGCAAGGATCAGCTTTTCCAACGGGAAATATCTGGTTTCTGCATCTAACAATATCTTGCTTACGTAGTGGACTGATATCTATTGCCGGTCTACCTCTTTGATCAGGACTACACTGACAGCATGTTCTGAAACTGCAAGGTATACCGTCAACACTTCTCCTGGATCTAGTGTGGCTATCAACGGTGGTGGTGGTAGGTACTTCTTTAACTCTTGGAATGCTGCTTCACAATCTGCCCCCACACATAAGAGGCACTCTTCTTCAATAGATGGAAGAACGGTCTGCACTTGTTCGAGATGCGAATGATGAAGCGATTTAGTGCGGCAACCACCCTAGTCAGTCATTGCACCTCCTTGGTCATTATAGGACTTTGGAGGGTCTACAAGGTAATGATCTAATCTGGGTTGGCTTTAATTCCTCTTCTTGTCACTAAATGGCCCAAAAATTTGCCTAAGCTTACTCCAAAGGCACATCTTGAGGTGTTGAGCTTCAGTTTGAACTATCTTAGTACTTCAAATCTCTCAAATAGGTCGATAAGGTGGGAGTCCGTCTCCTTGAACTTGACCACCATGTCATTTATGTACACTTCCATGCTCTTGCCAATCAGGTCTCGGAACATGAGAGTGGTCAGTCTCTGGTAAGTTGCCCCTGCATTTCGTAGCCCAAATTGCATGACTTTATAATAGTAGAGTCCTAATGGGGTGATAAACGAAGTCTTTTCCTCATCAGGCTCATACATTGCGATTTGATAGTAGCCCCTGTAGTCATCCAAAAAACTCATGTGCTTGTATCCTACCGTAGAGTCAACTAGTTGATCGATTTTAGGCATTGAAAAACTATCTTTAGGACAAGCTTTATTGAGATTAGTAAAATTTACACATACACGCCACGCTCCGTTTTTCTTTTTTACAACAATGTTTGACAGCCACTCTGGGGTTATACACTTCCCTAATGGATTTTGCTTTCAGCAACCTATCTACTTCTTCAAGAACTGCTTTAGCATGTTGAGTGGTTGATCTTCTTCTTCTCTACATGACCGGTTTTTGGCATGAATCCACGTTAAAGTGGTGACATATTATGCTTGGCTCTACCCCATGGCATTTTTTCTAGAGTTCAAGCGAATACGTCTATGTTTTCCCTCAATATCCACTCCAACTCGGAGGCATCCATTTTAGGGAGTTCCTCCCCGAGCAGAAAATACCTATCCTCATCAGATTCATGCGCGGGAACCTTTCTCAGGTTTTCCACCACACGGGTACTAGGGTCCACACCCACATCTTCAAGGACTTGCTAGTTTGGGACTTCTATAGACTTTACTTGCTCTGTACTTGGGGTATGCTTGATCAATGCCAAAAAACAATTTCTGGATGATTTTTGGTTCCCCTTATGATTTCAATCCCTTTTTATAACACCCGTATCAATTTTAAAATAATTTAAATTAATTAATTAATATTATTAAAAGATTTAGAAGAAGAGATAAAATATGTATGGTGATTAAAAGGAGTTAACCTTTAATAAGGGATTTATATATATAAGTTATATTTATATAATACTTGTGTATTTTAATTAGGAGTAATGGTAGACAAGGGTAGTTAATGATTACAATGGAGGGCAATATGGTCTTGTGTAATTACAAACTGATTAGGGTTGATTATTGTGGTGGCTTTTCTCATATTAGGTCAAAACACTTTGTTGAGAGGTGGCTAGAGAGATTAGAGAGGGAGACCTAGGTAAATTAGCAAAATCAAGGCAAGGATTGAAGGGTTTTAAAGAAGATTTCTTCTTCAAAATTGTTCCCAACATCACTAAGGTAAATCTTACCATTTTAGAATTTTAATTTCGTGTTTGGTTAAGCCCAGATTAGGGATTTTTCACTAATTATGTTTAGTCACTGAAAATTCCTAGATCTACTTTTAAATCTTAGATTTAGAGGTGTTAGAGTAAAGATTGGAGGCTTAGATCTGAGTATTGTGTGTAAGGGGATGTTTACTATACTTGGGGTGATCATTTTCCCCAGATCTAGAGTTAAAAATGATATTTGGAGGAGTTTTATTGAAAATAACCGAAGTGGATTAGCAGTTTTCTTAATTCTGTTGTTCTGCGTACTGACCGGTATGCACACTGGTATATTGGCCGGTATACCGGGCGGCATACTGGGTCCCATACCGGCCTTAGTAATTTTGGACTGTACGCTTTGGGTTTAGTATAAACGAAGAAAATTGTGCTAACTGGCATGTCGGCCGGCATGCCGGGCGGTATACCGACCTCGTACCGGCCACATACCGGTTTGAGTAAAAGTTGAGGAAATCCTAATTTTCTTGGAGGGTCGTCTTATATTGTTTATAAATATTATTTAAAAGGGATTTAAGAATTTACAGAGGTATAAAGATGTCACCAAACAACATTGAAGTACTTAACAAATCCTTAGCAATTCAAGGCAAATTCTTATACACTTTTGTTATGTATAACAGGAGACAAGTCGGAGTCTTCTAAGATGGTTCAGTAGCTTTGTACTTTGGGGATCGCATATTTGGTGAGTGTGTAGATTTCTTTCAGTTATAGAACTTTGATTTGTATGTTACATGCTAGATGGTTATGATTGCTTGTTTGAATCCCTTGGTTGCAATACATGTTCACATATCTGGTTGTTGTTGGGTGTTTGGGATTCTTATGTAATCTAAATTATATGATCACATGATAAATGAAAGCATGATTATACTCTTGTTAGTTGTTGCTTCAGTTGGTGTATTTTACATGCTTCACACATGTTTCAAATATGTTGATGATGTTGATATTGTTGTTACCTTCTTACCTTTGGTATATGCAAGCATGATACATGGCATGGATTTGGTTATGGAGTTATGGGTTTGTGATATTCAGTTGTTGATTGTACATCCATGCATGTTCCTATATCACCATGTGGTGATGTTGGTGGATCCTCGGCAACGGGCTTAGGGGGCAGTAGATGCTTGGCAATGCAGCCCTAAGACGGTAGATACCATTTCATGAGGATTATCCCCGGCAATGGACTTAGGGGGAAGTAGATGCTTGGCAATGCAGCCCTAATATGGTAGATGCTATTTTATGGGGATGTGTTGTATTCTAGTTGTAGTATTGAGAAACAGTAGATGCTTGGCAATGTTATCTCAATGACTGTATCTTTCATTGATGGAATACTAGGGCTTAATTGATTTACCCTATGCTAGTGGATTTGATTGAGTCACCCTTAGCTTTGGTATGGTGTTGGTGTGTGGAAGCTTCCCAAAATCTGAAAAAGATACATTTTATAACATTCATATGCATTAGCATATTTAGTTTGACGTGGAGGACATATATTAGGGGAGAGGCACGACCCCTTCGTTACTTTGTTATACTTTATGTACCATGCTGATCAACTTTCTATATTGACTGTAAATCTGACACTCCTGGATATTGTTGCCCTCTTCTTTTTGTTGTGGCATTTTATCCAGGCAACGAGGCTTAGTGGGGTCCCTTGCCAGACTTTCAGAACTCTCTTTCAGCTGGAGTCATATCCTTCTAGTTTTCTAGTACTTTAGTTTCTCTACAGTAGTAGGGTGAGGATGTGGAACTTCATGTTATGCCCATGCTTTTATCTTCTTTTAGTAGACTACTATTTTTATGTTGGGACCTTGTTCTGGGTCATTTAGACTGTCACACTTGGTACTTGCAGTTTTGGAGGTATTATTTTTAGTACTTCTTTTATTCCGCTGCGTATTTAATTTAAAAGAAAGGAAAATTTTATTATGTTGGAAAATGATGCATAGTTTCTCTCTTGTTAGAGTTGTTGGAGTCACGATTCGTAGCCGGATTCTATTATTTATTAGTTTTCCGGGATGGGTCGTTACACTTTTGGACCAGAGAATTTGATCACCTGGTGTTAGGTGGATGGTATGGCACCCATCCTATGCATCCATGTGCGGCCGATAATGGCGTTGTAAGCAGATGAAAGATACACCACCAGGAATTCAACTTCCTTGGTAACCCATCCTGCCCGGACAAGAAGAACAATGAAGCCCTGTTGGATTTGTGGCTAGATGCCTTACTTGTGAGCAAGTTAAGGCTGAGCATCAGAGGCCTGCTTGTTTATTGCAGCCCTTGCCTGTTTCTGAATGGAAATGTGAGCATGTGACAACAGATTTTGTGACTGGTTTACCGAAAGCCCCGGGTGGATTCGATGCCATTTGGGTTGTAGTGGACCATTTGACGAAGTCTGCACACTTCTTGCCCATTCGTATTACTCAATGTTTAGACTCTTTGAGCAAGTTGTATATTCGTGAGGTTATTCGGTTGCATGGTGCCCCGTGTTCTATTGTTTTTTATCATGATCCTCGATTCACTTCTAGATTTTGGCGTAGCTTGCAAACCGCCATGGATACCAAGCTCATGTTCAGTACTACTTTCCAGCCTCAGACTGATGGTCAATCTAAGCGTACCATTCAGATCTTGGAGGACATGCTCCGTTCTTGTGTTCTTGACTTCGGTGGTGGTTGGGTCGATCATCTTCCTTTAGTGGAGTTTGCCTATAATAACAGTTTTTAGTCAAGTATCGGCATGACACTTTTTGAGGCATTATATGGTCGTCCGTGTAAATCTCCTGTGTGTTGGTTGTAAGTGGGTGAATCTGCTGTTTTTGGCCTTGAGGCAACTCATCAAACCACCGAGAAAATCAAATTGGTTCTCCAACGTTTGCTTACAGCACAAAGTAGGTATAAGAGCTACGCCGATTGTCATTGTCGTCCTCTATCGTTTGAAGTTGGTGACCATGTATTTCTCAAAATTTCACCTCGAAGAGGTATTTCTCATTTTGGAAAGAAGGGGAAGCTCAATCCTGCTATATTGGTCCTTTTGATGTCATTGAGAAGATCGGTGAAGTGGCCTACCATTTGGCATTGCCGGCCAACATCTCTAAGGTTCATGACATATTTCATGTATTGATGTTGCGTAAATACGAACCGGATCCCTCACATATGATCAATTGGGATAATGTGGAGTTGGAGGCCGATGTATCGTATAAAGAGTGACCTATTCGTATCCTTGATTCTAGGGAGTAGGTTTTGCGAGGCAAAACTATCCCACTGTTGAAAGTTTTGTGGTCAAACCATGGCATTGAGGAAGCCATTTAGGAAAGGGAAGATGAAATGAGGGTGAAATACCCGGATTTATTTTAATTCCATTGTATTTCTCTTCCTTGTATCAAATTCTAGTTGTTTTCCTTCCGATTGTTGCGTATTTGTTGTAGTTCTGGTTGGGTTTTGTCTCCCGTTTCCTCCTCCTTATGAAAATTTTAGGGACGAAATTTTTTTAAGGGGTGTGAGGTGTAACGGTTGAGAATTTAATAAAAGAATTGTTGGAGTTTTAATTCTATTTAATTGGATTTGGTCGATTTGAATCCCAAAAATATTCCAAATTTACTTTATTTCGTAAATTCTTGGAAGAAAATCCTTCATTAGTGTCCTTTGGTTGTGATTGGTTGAGTTCGAGTTGGTTCGGGTGAGTGTTGGGAGGCCCGGAGGCCCCACACGAAAGTCCCCCATTCTGTCTTTCATTTCGATATATGTCTCAGGTGTGTATTGAAATGCTTTACATTTCGATATACCCCTTGTTGCATTTTGATATGTTCAACCATCTGCTCCTTTTTTCTCCTTTAACATTTCGATATAAGCCCTTGGTATTTCGAAATGTTTGTATTTCGATAGGTT